>CM031237.1:912858811-913033811 GCA_018340775.1 Taxus wallichiana var. yunnanensis | reverse complement strand
ATTCTATATCTCTTATCTATGCTCATAGTAGTTCTTGTTCTTCTTCTTCTAACTTACGGGCTCATGAATCCCTTATTCATACTTGCAGATACTCAAATCTTACAATTATAATAAGATGCATTTATTTCTTATCATAGTTATATTGTTTCCATTGTCCCAAAACCCATAAATTTACAATTGCAATTTCGTTGGTGATGATTCACATATTTTCCATATACACCACATAAATTGTTTAATCAAGTAATAGAGTGAAACCTTATTTCTTCCCTCCACCGCTTAAGGTTGAGGAAAACACACATCATGTTCATAATATTGATGCTAATGCTTATTATTATTATCATAGATGTGTTGGTAATATTAATAATCAATGTCTTAAGATTCACCATTTTATACAAGATATTCTCGATGCTAGAGTTATTGAATGGAGCATACCTACTAAATCATCTAACCAGTACTTCAGTAATAATGCTACTTCACATGACCCATTTCCTATGTTAGTGTAGGACATTTATTTTCCTTGTATTTGTTTATTTACTTGGAGCTTTCCTACACTCATGGGATATGTTTTCTTAGTTGTAGCAGTTGTGTTGAGTTAACTTACTAGTTTGGTTGAGTTAGCCTACTAGTTGTGTGGAGTCAACTCTACTTCTAGTATTAGTTAGTGAGAGTTATTCCCCACTGATCTAGGAGGAGATTACACATTCACCTCCTATATGTACATGAATTACATCAGTCTATCTCATGGAATATGGAGCATATGGACATTGAGTTGATTTGGATTCATTCTTGCCTTGTGAGTTCTTGATCATATTGCATCTTATTGTTAGTTATTTCAATTTCTACAATTACTCGTGCATTCGTTTTTCATCAAAGATCTAGAAACTCTAATATGGTATCAAAGTGATTCTGGTGATATGTTTTCCATTACTAAGTTATTTATAGTTTTTCGAATACTTTGTTTGTGAAACTAATAGTTCATGTGCAAATAGATCTGACTCTATCTTGGTTCTTTTTCAATTGAGATTGTTATTTGCAAAAAAAATCACATTACTTTATTGCTGGTAAAGGAGAAATCTTGTAGTTTTTTTGTTGTGGTGGCCATTTCTACACAGGAAAAAGCTTCTGGAAATGTGTTTGGGCCATTTCTTGTTACATGGAATCTTCTAAAGGCATTTTCAATGTGATTCTGATTTGGTTTCACTCAGAAATCAGCTAGGGCGTCCTCAGATCTGGGTTGCTTATTTTGACCATCAAAGCCACATTTTTTTTGTGAAGGGCATTTTTGTCATTTGGAGCCACATTTTTGCAGTCTGGAGGGGCATTTTTGTTGTGTGAAGGGCGTTTTTATTTGGAGCCATGTTTTTGTAGTTGAGGGGATTTTTTGTTGTTTAAGGGCATTTTCTACTGTTATAAAAGCTCTACAGACCATTGGAGAGGCATTTTCCCTTCCATGACAGCCTAAAAATTCAGTTTTGACATGGTTTTTCCCTTGGTATGATAAAAATGACCCTTGGTATGTTGTCTTCAACTCCAATGTGCCCTAGCTAATCTGACATTTTATTTTATTGCAATTATCTCCAATTTTGACTCTAAAG
This sequence comes from Taxus wallichiana var. yunnanensis, assembly GCA_018340775.1. Taxonomy (NCBI): domain Eukaryota; kingdom Viridiplantae; phylum Streptophyta; class Pinopsida; order Cupressales; family Taxaceae; genus Taxus; species Taxus wallichiana. The sequence continues at coordinate 913,032,216 of CM031237.1, read as the reverse complement.
TTATTTCAAAACCTAGCATTATTTTATTTTTTGGAAAACAAAGTCATTTGGAAAAAAATTGCATCGAAGGAATTAAGTGTTTAATTAAACTTGTATCTTTGTGTGCTTGGGAGACGAAGGGTGAGGCTCGGGTTAGTAGGAGGCCAATTCCCCTCAAAATTAAACCATTGTGTTCTTCATTCCATCTCGGTTCCAACGAGTATACACAACCCCTTTCCTCTCATTTCTAACATTTTTAAAATTAGTTTGTAAAATTTTAATTAAATAAGCCATTATTTATGGGAAATTGTATTTTCTATAACTTTTGATCGGTAGCTTGGATTTGAGCATTATTTTGGTCAAAAGTGCATGTTTTCTCGTGATATACATGATGGATTAATTTATTTTTGTAAATGCACTACTTTATTAAATGTTGTTTTTTAGGCGTTGTTTTAAAACTCACTAGGGACTTGTACTTTTTGCACTAAGTTGTAAAGTTCCATCTAGGATAATTTTGGGGGTTTATCTCGCATTACGAAGTCTAACTTTCATCATTTCTATTATTACACTTGACTATGGGAGCTTTCTGTCTTGGAAGGAAAGCATTATCAATCATTGCACTATACACGATTTGTTGCCCTACCTCCATGGTTTTGTTCCTGAGCCTGATGAGCCTCTATAGAAGTATGAGTGGTTTAACCAAAATGATGAGGTCTATGTCCTTCTCAATCTTATTATTTCTAGGGATACATTACATTTTTTAGAGCACACCGAGTGCCCTTTCACTTCCTGGACCATTATCTGATAGTTGTATGACGACCTTGTTTCACCATATGAGAGTGACTCTTCTTTGGACCACTCTAGTGCCTCCATATATTCTCCCCCTTCTCATATCCCTTTCATTGTTGAGTTTTCCTCTACACTTGTTGCTACTCATGAGTATCATTTTGACCATTCACTGCAGGATCTTGCTATCGAGCAAACTCTCCCTATTTTTGCCTCCACAGAGCTCATTGTCATTCATGTTCATGCTTCCATTCAGTATTTGCAGTAGTGTTCTATTGGAGAACCTTCCTCTGAGATAGATGTGACCATTTCTCTCGCACTAAATTACATCTTGATTGCTCAGTTGATGACACTCCACATACACATGTTGCTACCTTTGAGTGCAACGTTGCTTCATCTTGGACTTCCAGTAGTTCTTCAGCAGCAATCTTCTCCTCCTACTTCATGTTGTGATGTTAATACATTCTTATCAGACATTGCTCTCATTAAGAAACCCCATTGGGATGAGTATCTACATGACATGATTTGTCTATTTGCATATTCCACTTGTGTTGCATTACAAGAATATGCTTCAATTGAGCCATCACACATTCTGGAGGACCCATTCATCTCTCTCGTTGGGAGTGCCCACCTTGGGACATTTTCACTTCCACTATTTTAGAGATGTTTCATGATCCACCTCTTCTTGTGGATCCATTTGTGAGGGTTATTGGGCCCCCACCATTTTCTCTCTCTAACACATATATTGCAGTGACATTACCATTGTATTTTGTGCACACGTTTACAAGACCTATGCCACATTTCGATTCTGAGACTAAATGTAGAGATCAGAGTATTATAGGCTTCTTATTCCTTTGTGGAGTGGGCCGACTTTTGATACTCCTTTTTGTCCTTTCTAAGGGAAGGAACGTTTTTAGTGCGGGAAGATTCTCTTTAGTATTTCCATAGAGGACCACATCATCAACACTCTTCTTAGGGGACCTTCTTGTCCTCACTTATTTCTCTCTCTACTCTGGGGATGATCATTGTACATGGGTACCTCATCAGGGAAAGTTATCAGAACCCAATTCTTCTCCAGTTTTCTTGAGTGAGTTTATTGTCTCACTTTTGGGGGAGTTTTTCCCACTGGGTTTTCTCCTTTTCTCCACTTTATGAGATATTTGCATTGTACATGGGTTCCTCCTCAAACCTTCATTCGAAACCCACTTTCCTTTTCATCGCCCACCTAAGTTGTGCTTATGGGGGGTGTTAGTGTAGGATATTTATTTTCCTTGTATTTTTATTTACTTAGAGATTTTATACACTCATGGGATATGATTTTCTTAGTTGTAGCAATTGTGTTGAGTTAACTTACCAACTGGATGAGTTAGCCTACTAGTTGTGTGGAGTTAACTGTACTTCTAGTATCAATTAGTGAGATTTATTTCCCACTGATCTAGGAGGAGGTTACACATTCACCTCCTATATGTACATGACTTGCATTAGTCTATCTCACAGAATATGAAGCACATGGAGCATTGAGTTGATATGGAGTCATTCTTTCCTTATGAGTTCTTGATCATATTGCATCTTATTGTTAGTTATTTCAATTTCTGCAATTGCTCGTGTATTCTTTTTTCATCGAGATCCAAAAATCTAATAGATTGATCACAAAATTTATAAATATTCATTAGTTGGGATTCATAATTAGCATATGATGCCTCTCCATCCTCTATATGGTCTCCCATTGGATGCTATCCTACCTCCTTGTCCAGTTATTAATTTTGATGACAATGATGTGGCTCATAATCTTGTTTCAAATATACTCTACATTCATGCTTTTGCTAACCAACACCTTATTCATAGTGTTTTGATTAAAGATACTATCGTACATAATATATGTACTCTTAATTTGCTTTGTTATCTTGGATATACTAAAAAGTAAATAAGATTTTATGTTGAGAAAAAATTAGGGCATATTATTCTCCCTCTTATAGTTGGATATGTTACTATCTCTAGTTTATTCTTTGTTGCTTCTTATATTCCCTAATTTTACATGTGTTTAGGGTGCCCTTGACTACATAATTTTGTGGATATCACATTGATCTTACATCAATGTGTTAAATTTATTCATAATCAACAAGTGGTTACTATTAGGGGTATCTCATTTGAACATCCCATACCTTACCAATTTTTTTCAAACAAATGAAGTTACTAGTCTTAATCCTCATGCATCTATGGATAGGTATTCTTGTTTACATGCTAATTCTAGTGGGCCACTTCTTCCCGGTACATATACATTTGGCTCTTCTTTTCACATGCTAATTCTAAAGCATGTCACTCTCTTATGGGTCTTTTTCTCGGCATTTTATTTCACAAGATATTGATAGCATGTCACTCTTTTAGGCCTTCTCCTCGGTATAATAGTTTACATGATATTTCTAAAGGTTCACTTTATTTTAACCATTCTACTACTTTATATGTTAGTTCTTTGGGGTCATTCTCTCTTTGGATTTCTTCTCGTATTTTAGTTTGCAAAATATTTTTTGTAGATCACTCTCTCTACTATTTCTAGAATGTCATTTTCTCTGGTCCTTTTTCTAGATATTTTCTTATGCATGTTCCCATTACTAATACGTTTATTGATTATTCGTGTGATGCTAATATTTTCATATAAATAACCTCATAACCATTTCTAGTATGTTTGTACTAGTTCGGCTCTATATGTGGCTCTACCTTGGGGGAAACCAATTCTTGAACCCCGGTACTACGATTGATAGATTTATATGATCGGATGTGGAACACTTTTCATCTATTCAACTTTTATTTACATTTATCCTTGTTCCTTTTACTTTTATTTTAATTGGTATGAGTTATCTTTATCATATTTTCTAGATTATACATATCGCATATGGTCTTATATTTATATACTTATATCCATTACCATCATATTACTTCAAATTCTTCTTATTACTTTGGCTACTACTTACACTAATGGTTTTCACATGAATTTTATTACTACATGTATCTTTATTTCCTATATGGATATGCCTTTTATTTATTTGAGGTTATCTCTCACCCCCATTGTCTTTTTATTATGCCTTTAAAAAGTGGCGGAAAAGTGTGAAAAGGATCGGGGCACCCCTGGTGGGACTAGGGTTCCATGGGCACCCCATTACTAGCTTGAGTGCCCTAGTCGAGGCTAAAATAATGCAAAGTGATGAAATTTGACTGGGCATGTAGGTGTAAAAGGTCGGGAATGACGAAATAAAATAAAAGAAGATGACAAAAAGATGAGGGTTAATTAGTACTTTCTTCACTCAAAACCTTCTAAATAGTAGTATGAGACCGAGACTAAATAATGTCTAAAGTTCATGATTTTGTGTCTATAGAAACTAATCACAAGTAATTTAATCATCCCAAACACTAGATCTTACCAAAAATCCTCTTTCCCCAAAATAGAAAGTTGTAAATAATTCGCTTGTCTATCCATGCTATCACTTACCACTAGTATCCCTACCATCCTTGTCATGTTAGCTCTCTACTACATGCCTCCATTTGTGAAATTATCACCATTTTTCCATAGATCTAAAGTAGCCTCTCTAATGAATGTGTAAATGATTTCCAAATTTGGGTAACATTTGAATATATAGCCTTGTATCAAATTTTGAAAAATTACTATTTTATAGTATATAAGGGCATGTATTGATGTTTTGGGACCCTTTTGGGCATATTTTTATCCTCGTAAGATTACGGGTGGTGAGGCACCCTCTAATGTTGGTTTTACTTCTCACTAACATGTGATTCTCTATATAGTATATTTTCTCTTCTCTTATGGATGTGACAACTTGACATGTCACCCAAGAAAGTTGGTATTTCTCACCCCCATGTGAATGGAGGGTCCTCTTTTGAGTTGTGATTACTCATATTTGTTTTTAATATTACATTATGCTCCATTTTATTCCCCATCTGTTCAATCTTAGGTAGTGAGATGTCTTAGTTGCCTTCTTCCCACCAAGAGGTAAGTAAAGTTAAGTGAGGTAGGTATCTTTCCCCTTCCCCTTTCTTTTCTATTATGCACACTTCTCAAGCATCACACCCTAGCCAACTCATGATAGTGTGTTTAAATGAGGAGGATATGTACGCACCCATTTTTTCATGGTGTAAAATTTTGAAAATAGTTATAATGATTACGATGATCTCCGAAACATCACAAAATGTTTTTAAAATGATTAGACCACTCCCCGCAAAAACAAATTCCATTTCCCTCTTTGATCAAACTTACTCTATTGATATTTCCCTAACTACTAACTTAGGAGACTTTTTACTCCTCCCACTCATTCATTTCATTTTCATTTTCAACTCTCAATATGTGCATTAGTTGCACAATTGTTGTGGAATTATATGCAAATGCCATATCATATGTACAAACCACCATGACACCTATATAATACATCGTGATGATCTTCAAGCTCTTCTTTAAGAATCCTTGGATAATTTGAGAATTGAGCTTAATCTTCTCAGAATTAGAGACTCCATAGTTATATAACAAAGTTTGATTTTGAGAAATAGAGAAGAAACCAAAGCCAAAGATATTATTTCCAATTATAAACTTTCCCAAGGATTTGTCTATTTTTACTACAATATAAAATATAAAAATTTAGATTTATTCTAGTTCTTACACATCATTTGGGCCAGCCAAAGTTTGTTTCTATCTTACCTTCATCATTCATCTAAATCACTCAATGTTTCTATGTGTCATCATTATTGTTGTCTCATTTGCCTATTGAGAACATTGTTAGAGATAGGTTTCTAAGGTTACAAGCTCTAAATATATCCCATCCGCTCTCCACAACTAGAAAGAGGTTGGTCTTTATTTGTTATACTTTTATTCATTTGTTAATTTATCCTACATATTGTTATACTTGACTACTTCAATTTTTTTATAAGATTCATTGAAAAGAAAAAAAAATCAATACGTAGTATTAGCTTGCATTGAATTTATGATTTCCATTAGTTTCAAATTTCTTCTTCCTTGCTCTAAGTTAATCCCACATTTAAGGTTAGCTTCATATTTGGGCTCACTCCATTGTGCATGATTGTATATAGTATTATATATGTTTTCATTGCATCTAATAGTATCCATATTGAAAGAGAAAAGAGTATTATAGATTTTCTTTGAGAATATATATTGTTGTAGACCACCTATTTATTCTAGAGTTTGTCTAACATCCAAAATTCATTTTAGATTTGTCATTTTATGATCAATTAAGTTCATTTGCATTCATATTTAGAGATTTTCATTCATAGAATTGAATTTAAAAATCCTCCAAATAGAAAACCGAAAAAATATTTTACTTTATCATCGCATTATGATAGAATATATATGAATTTAATTACACTTGCATCAAGGAAATGTTAGATCTACTTGTATCATTCAATTTATTTTTTAAGTTTTTAAAATATTCATTTAGTTTGTAGTATTGGGATAGTTTCTATTTTCTATCCATATTCATTTAAACACATTAAAAATATAAAAAAAAACGAACTTGCATCTCATATAGTTTCAAACCTCGCATTAGATTTGGATTTGTTTAATTAAGCCCATGACATGCATTGGTAGTTTATATTTAATTTGTGAAGGTACTTCATTTCAAGAAAGTAATTAGATTCACATGTTAATAAGTTTATGAAGCATAAAATAAAACAACACACTTCCATTCACACTAAATGAACCACAATATATTCCAACACAACCATTTACACACTCCAAACACCATCAAATTACCAAAATGAAGAATCGATCCATTGGATAACGACCTATCAATTTTTTAAACACTTATTTCAAACTACCTACATGGAACACTTAACCCAAAACACGTCCACATAGTTTCTATACTATTCACATCATATATAAGGTGCCACATGAAGTCGCATATGTACTACACTCCAACTATAAATAGTGTCACACAAAGAATAGTCCCTCACACCCTTGGATGAATTTTAATAGCTAAGTATTTACTAACAAGGTAAGATGATTCTCATGTATTCCTAATCCTTTAGAGCATGAAAACATTGAAGATGACATCCTAAAAAAATTGATGTGTGAAGTCTTCAAATCCACACCTTCATCTACATTGATAGTCATAAAGTTAAATGTTCTTGATGATCAAGTTCAACTTCCACCACTAGTAATTCCACCCTTCAAGCTTCTTAGAAGACCTTAATGGCCATTGTGGATTTGATTGATATTTATCCTTAGGTTTAGCCTTGTCTATTAGGAAATCTTAGTATGAACATTAAAATATAAAATAATATTGTATGTTTGAGTTAATTGTGTAATGTGAATCATAGACCATCATACCATACATGATAAATCTACTCAAATGGAGGGAGTTGTTTCCCCTGGCCACCAACTATCAAGACTTTACTTGGAGAGATGCATATTTCTATATTGAGATGAGACAAGACCTAGGAAATTTTAGAATATCATTCGATGAGTACTACAATGACTTGGAAATAATGCTTTCAGATGTGATAGGATTTATCTTTAAATTGCGTATAAAAAGAAACAATTGGGAGACTAAAATTAATTGTTTACTAGCTCATTTTCTCCGTGCATGTAATTTGGGATCTCAACTTTTAGTATGAAGATCTCCACCTTGAATATTTATGCTTTCATTCTAGAGGAGTAAGGTTTGGTTACATCTTGGATGGTTAGTGGATCCCAAATTCCAATTAAAATTACTAGGGAAAGGAGCTATGTCGAGTTTTTTTCCTTCCACTAAGAGGAGAAGAACCTAATTTATGAGGCCTCTATTCACAATATAATTCTTCCCCTGGACAACTCATGGAACCCCAACCCATACATTGGAGTTGTTGCTTTAAGGGCCTTTGTCTCATACCTCTAAAATGAGGTAAGAAGTTCTTAGAAATGGCAATTATAATATTCCAAGAAGGAATTAATTCAATCCTCTTTGTTTATGATAAAATACCCTAAACCAGTTGAAATTAGGAAGAAGTAAGAGATATTATGGAATATTGAAAAATTGGGGATAAAATAGAGGATATTAAGGAGGTTTGATAATCTTCTAGAAAACATCTACAAGGCTTAGATCTCAAGCTTCCAATGACCGATTGGAGAGGTGGAATTTACTTCCTCCTACACTTAGAAGGAGAAAATTGATGTCTCCCTATAATGTTGTTGAGGTTAGAAAAAGATCATATTTCTACATTAGAGCCATGAATTAGATATGGGTGGGGTAGCTGGGCCTAAAAGTCCAACTACCTTTATTCTCGCATCTAAACATTCACTACTTGGGGAATTTGAGTTAGATAGACATGAACATGTGCCTCCAATTTGAAAAGGTCAAAGGATACTATGTTAAATTGCTATGTGCCTCCAATTTGAAAAGGTCAAAGGATACTATGTTAAATTGGATGAACCTCCTACCACTTCCCTAGAAATTTTGATATTGTGTACCCACCTTAACTCGGACTAAAATCGTGTTATGACGGTGGCTATGGAAGAAACGAATAATGAAGAAAATGTCATAGTTTTTATGAATTGGCTAGTACTCAACCATCTTTGGGACTATGGATATGCAGTTTTTTATCTTTTGGGTCTATTATAGAAGATGCAAATGTTCGTTTCTATGCACAAATTTTGATTTTTTTGGGGTTGCAAAAGACATGTTTTTGCTACAAGATAGCTATTTTTGTTGTGGAAGACCTATTTTCTTAGTTGTTTTAGGGTGTGAGAAACTTTTTGAAGATTTTATGAAGCTTGGGTATTTTTGTTACCTTTGTTGTAACATTGATATTGCAATGACTATCTTTATGATAATTAATGAAAGGGTAAGGGACCCACCAACCCTCTTATTTACTACCAAATTTTTTTATGTAATGTGAATGTTATGTGGATAATTATTTACTATTAGATATCTTAGGAGAAAATAAAGGTGTATGTGAGTGATACTGCAGATATTGAGTGATCACAAGAGAGAGAGATTGTTAGAGTGATTTGTGGGACTATAGATTAATGTTGACTCCTTTATAGGAGAATGTTATACTATACATTGTAATGTAGTTTATTGAATATGAATCCCCAAATGAATGTAATCAACTTGGAGTCTAATTTAATAGAATCTAAGACCAAATTATTATGGGATTTTGAACACTGACTTGGGGCAGAGAGAATATTATTTTTGGTTGCCCGCTAATGGGAGATAAAAGAGTGGAATTTTTATTTTTGAATCAGAGTGCTTTATATTTTTAAATAGTTTTCATGCATCCATCTTCATTTGTTTTTAATATTGTGTGGAATAAATTGACAGACATGTTCCTTCTTTCATGCATTCAGAAGACTTAAACTGCCTTGGATTTGGTTGAAAGACTCGTGTAATAATTGGCGACTTGTCAATCCATAAATTAGACCAGGCCTGGAAATTAACCACCACTCCTACATCGGCACAAGATCTATACATTGATCTATTTAATCTTTGCATCATATTCACATTCTTGCTGGTCGGATTCATGAGCTTATTATCTCAAATATATTGATGTAGATCTTATCATTTCCCATAATCCTGAGTTCCGTGCGTGTGGATCTGTTCTGCCTTGCACGTTTGCTTCTAATTATCTTCAGTCAGATCACGTTGGAGTTTCTATTACAGCTATTTAATTCTTCATGTGTTATTTTTACTGATCTAACATAGATCTACTCACCTAATCATATATCCATAAATGAATGGTTCGGTTGGTTGTCATATTTTGGTATTTGTTAGTGTTGTTATAGCAAATAATGTTTTACTCAATTTTATAATTATAGTTTTAATTATACTATGAATTAAGTGTCTCTGGTTGTTTTTTTATCGTGTAGGGTATTTAGGTTTGTGAATATAAAAAAATCATTCCATAATATACACTTTATTATTTCTGTTTAGTGCTTAGGAGTTTAATTTATAATAAGTAGCTTAAATGCTACTTATTATAAATTAGAGTTAGTATCTTGTAATTATTCCAATCAACATTAAAATGCCGTAATAGTCAATTATAGGGTATTAGGTCATTTTAAGTATAATTGGCTCGTGTCATTGTTATTTTGTCAATTCAAACTTGTAAAATGTCGAAAAATAAAAATGATTGCATGTATTTCAACTCGACACACCATCGCTTGTACACAACATCCATCATTGTAAACTCGATCTCCAAAGCCATATTTGTCAAGTAAGTAGAGATACAATTGAGGTTGGAGGCATTAGAGGAAGGAGGCTAATAAGCACCTCTCATCATTCACTAACATCGAGGTTGCATTTTATTTTGGTGGCATCTCTTTTTCAATTGTTTGCATTGTATCGTATGTGCAAAAATAAAACATTGTAATCATTCCTTGTTAAGATTGAAAAGAGGAGAATGTGTAAATCAAATATATTGTGAACAGATGAATAAGATAGCATCTAAATATAAAGAATTATCGTAAATCTACATCAATTAGTCGGTCGTAAGATCACTAGAAGTGAAAGCATGAACGTTATGTTCTTGTATGTTGGAGTATCAATGGAAGTGTGGTGGGTCGGTGAAAAAGTTCATTAGAAGTAAAAGTAAAACTTGTTGAGTTTTCCTATGTAGGTGATCATGTACCGAGAAGAGGTATGCAAACCTAAAAATTATGCATTGGCATACAATTTCATTTTTAGTTAGTACGATTTGGATCCTTGCCCATGATCACACTAAGGGGTAATGTTAGAAAATATTAGTACGAACATTAGAATATAATATAATATTATGTGTGTTTTAATTATGTAATGTGAATGTTATGTAGCTATTCTCTATTAAATATCTTAAGAGAAAATAAAGGTATCCATTAGAGATACCGGGATGTTGATTGATCATTGTAGATAGAAATTGTTAGAGTGATTTGAGGGATTATGGATTGGTGTTGAATCCTTCTTTATAGGATAATATTGCACTATATATTGTAATGTGGTTTATTAAATATGTATCCCCAAATTAATGTTATCAACTTGAAGAATTTACAATTGTGTTATTGTGGAATCTAAGACCAAATTATCATCATCTTCTCCTTTTTCTCCATCCCTCGCATTAGGTGAAGACCGTTCTAAAAGGAACAAAAATTTCCCAAGGGTCCTCCAGCGTGATCATAACCCATTTTAGTTGAATGATTTAAATAGGTATTTACATTATGCAACTATCATAAACTTTGAGCTTTTTTAGAATGAGTAGCTAGAAGGTTCTCTATCCTTCGACAAACAAGTTATGCTTACACGAGAACATTGACATAGATTTTCCTATCCACCTCACCCCAAACATTATCCACTCATGTATTCATCACCCATATACTTATCCTTTCATATATTCATCATCCTGCATTTTCCCCACCATCACATCATCCACATGCCGACTACCTCAACCCATCCCATGAGGAGTAGAGTACACATAAGGCCATTGGACACTTTATATCGATTACACATCTAAAGAAATTGATGTGAAATATTATTTCTTTCTCATTTTCCATTTCCTTTCTTCCTTTCATTATACCTATCTCTTCCATTATTTTATGGGTGTTCATACACCCCAGATATGTTAGTAAATCAATTTTATAGGACATTGAGCCTCGAAGGTTATTACGTCTATAATTAGTCCACATTATCTCCTTTTCTCTCTAGCTATGAAGAAAGTTATAACTAAGACAACTATTTATCTAAGGGCGATTGTGTGCAATTTCCTTCCATTTGTACTTGAATCCTCACGGGTTGGGATGAGTTAGATGACACATGGATGATGTGGTGGTGAGGGAAATGTAGATAAATAAGAACACAATAAACCCCAACTCTTATTTTTTCAAATTAAGGTTGAATCATGAATGCCCATTATAAAATTATTTTGATGAAAAAGATCTTATATTATATTAATACAATAAGATACAAGATAGCTTTAAAAAAACAGGCGGTATGAGCACGCCCCAAAACCACGAACAAACTAAGCCTAGAACAACAAAGTCAAACTAGGCTGAGCCTAGGAAAATACAACAAAATAAAAGCATTGATCCAAACATAAACAAAGGCAAAATCAAGCGGTAGTTGAAAAAAATCCCGAGGCGGGTGGATCCTTATCATCTGACCACCCCGAACTAGGCAAATCTTTTCTAGTGTCCTGGAATATCCTAACTAGAAAAAAACTCTTCTTAAGATTCCACTTCCTCACGCTTAGGAATGGTGAGGTGAGACATGGGAATTTTCAGAGAGGATGGCAGGGGGTGGCGGCGGTTGCAAGCATCTTGGTGTGAAGTGATGGCAGGAGGAGAACCCCAGCCCTACTGGTGAGCTAACAAATTTGGCGGAGACCCCCACCCATGTTACTAAGGTGGTGAGCCCCAACCCTACTAGCAAGCCAAGGAGTGCAACGGCGAGCCCCGACCACAACGGCGGTGCACGGGTGAATAACTATGCTAATGACTCGGACCAGAAAGCGGTGGGTGCAACTAAAGGCACAACGTTGGGATCTGCGTCGGCCTCAACGAGATGAAGGAAAGGAGTGCCTAGTGGAAGATGGAGGCACTTGAGCAACATTGCACAAGGCTTCCCCAATGTCGCGAGAAGATTCTTGAGGTGATCCACCTCTAGTGCCACCTTATTAGCTTGGACTTGAATTTGTAAAAGTACATCAAGATCACCATAGATTTATTATAAATTGAGAAATATTGATCAACTGCAGAATTAGCAAAGAAAAATGCATTTATTTCTTTCCATATCCAAAATAAAATCTCCCCTTTGAAAACATGCCAAATATGGGTGAACATAGGTAGAAGTTTGGGATTTTCGCCTAAGAGGATATGCTACTAAGTGAAACAGTGGGGCCGTGAGGGAAAGAAAAAAGTATGGATCTAATTCCGGGAAATTTGGGCTTTGGGATAGATCTAAAAGACATGTAAAAGTGTTTCCAGATGCCTACGAAGGGGCATTTGGGAGCTGAAATCCCAATTTGAACAAGATAGGCCCCGATAGGAAGGCCTTGGTGTAGAATACACCAAAGAAAGTGAGTAATTTTGGGCTCCACACATATAGTCCAAACAATATCAAACCGTCTACCCTAGGTAGACAGAGTGGCATGAATTGCCCAACGAGTATTAAGTTTTTTGACCATGGGAAAATGGGGTGAGAACCATCGATAGCCTTTATTGGCTTTATAGTTACAGAAAGGAGTATCAACATACCACTTCGAGTCTATCCACCAAGGGCGATAAGAGTGCACAACAATCTTATGTAGCATGTGATCAGGAACTGAATTGATTATAGTATTAAAAGTATCTTGATCCTAGTTAGAAAGCTGAAATAGAGCTTTAAAATATGGCCAAGATAACTAGGATTATGTGTTCTTGTAGAAGAATTCATCGATGGTGTGAATTCAACGCTTGAAGAATTTATAGCGCAGAGATTACTCTGGGACCTCTACTAAGCATTGATCTTGGGATTGAAAAATCGGTGACCACTAGAAAAATTGTTGGTTAAGAGATAACCCATTCGAAAGCCATCCCTTTCCATAAAAGCCATGGTTTGACACATTCCCACGCTTTCCAAATACTTTTAAGCACAAAAGTGCCAACGATTTTGAAAGGCACAGGGTGATGAGAAAATTGACAAACCCTAAGCCTTTCCATGAAGGGTAGCCATAAGGAGAGCCTTCATTGATGCCATGCCATATGAGAACTTTCCAAGCTTTTTGGCTAGTGATGCTTCTGATAATCCACTCAACACGAGAGCTTTCCATTGGCGTTGAATTTTAATAAGCCGAGGCCTCCGTAAGTGCGAGGTAGACAACATATATCCCAAGATACTCAATGAAAACCTTTTCCAATAGAGGCATTAGCCCAGAGGAAAGATTTGAGAAAATTTTCTAGCTTTTGGATGGAGGCCTTGGAAAAGAACCCAACAAGATGAGTAGTAGACATGGGTAGCAGCTAAAACTTTAGAGAAAATTTGGAATTTTCAGCCAGAGATAGAGGCCTAGTAAGCCCGTATTCCAGATTTTTTCACCACCCATTGAATGACATAATGCCATAGATTAGTCGGGGAGGCTTGAAAAGCAAAAGGAATACCTAGGAATTTAAAAATCTCACCATGCTGCAGAATTTTCCAATCAAATTTGGCAAGCCAATAAGGCACAGGAAGGAAATATTTCGATAACATTGAGTTATTCGCCATTGAATGGATGAACCAAGAAGTAGGCAGAAAGTATCCAAGCATTGCATAACATTTCCAATGTTGTTCTCATCCTCGATAAGCATAAGGAAGGAATCATCCACAAAATGCCCATTGAGGAGTTGAGAATCGGGCTCATCAAGTAGCGAGATTCCACACACAAGACCTTGAGCTTTGGCATGGGCTAAGAGATAACCAAATCCTTCGGCTGCTAGCACATACAATGTAGGGGCAAGAGGAAAACCTTCCTAATAGACCAGAAAAGTCCAAAGGGCTCCGAGCTAAGGCCATTAATAGAAATTTGAGAAGATGCATCTGTAAAGAGCATATTGATGGTTTGAATAAAAATGGGTCCAAAGCCAAGGGCCTGAATAATGACGAGGATGAAAGGCCATTTAATACAATCATAAACATTTTCAAAGTCAATCTTGATAAACATAGAGCTTTGATGAGATTTACTTGAGCCCATTCCATGCCTTCCCAAACTACGATGATGTTATCCAGGATGAAATGCCCTTGTATGAAGCATGTTTGCTCTGGCTAAATAATAACATGTAGAAGATTGCATGATCACAGAGCTAATGCTTTGGAAATGATTTTGTAGGAGAAACTTGATTTTGGAAGTGATTTACTCAGGATCTCCTTGCTTAGGGATAAACTTGATATTCCCCTTGTTAATGCATGGTCTTAGGGAGTGGTTTTGAAACCCTTCAAGATAGACCTGAAAATAGGTCTTGCCCAACAGAATCCCAAAGAGTTTTATAGAATTCACATGGGAATCCATCGCAGCTTGATGCTTTATCATTAGCCATTTGCATAGTGGCTTCGTGGAGGTCTTCAATGGAGAGCATTCTTTCACACATCACCTTTTGTGTCTCTGAAATCTTGCATGACACAACCCCCAAACATTGGTCAAGAGTGGCTTGACGAGCTGTAGAGGGTGGTTGAGCTTAAAAGACGAGCTTTTAATGGTGCACAAAGGATTGCAACATAAGTTGTGGGTTAGTAATTTGAGCTCTATTTTCCATGATAGCTCAAATCTATTAAGAAGTCTTTCTAGCTAGAAAATTTTCCAAAGGGCTCTGTGGGGCGTAAAGGAAAATCTTGGCCCAAAAGCCTCGACCAATAGGAGGATGGAACGTGTCCTATTTTCAGGCGGAGGTCGGGGCGGGAGAATTTGGAAATATTGCCAAAGTGGTCAAATGCGCAAAGGAAAAATTGGAAGTGCATCCTCGCCAACCAATGAGGAAGTGACACGTGTCACCGGGGACAATGGAGTGGGGAAGTTGGGAAATTTTCCCAATGTAAAATCAAAGGGGGAAAAGCGAGGTTTGGACCTGCAATCCCATCGACCAATAGAGAATGCCACGTGGCAAGTGGAGCGGCGGGGTGTAGGGATTTTGGGGAAATTTTCCCAAATTAAAAAAAAGGGAAAATTTTAAAGTTTCGGCCCGCCAATCCAATTTTGCCCTAATTTTTCCCTAAATCTTTAAAGGGCCATATCTTTTGATCAGAGCTCAGATTTTTGCGTTCTTGGTGTCATTGGAAAGCTGGTGAAATTCTCTACATGATGGAGGGTTCAATTTTGTATTTTGATGGATATTTGTGGGAGAAAAATAGGAAAACATCTCTGGCATGCAAAAAACACAGAAAATGACTCCAACCACCAAAATTAATGAAGTATGGACCTCTATTTTGCTCTGTAAGGCAATGTACTTCGAAGTATGGGATTTTTGTGGAAACCCATCATTTTGTAGGCCCATTGGATGAATCTTGTTGGTGGTTGAAGTCCCAAATCGATTTTCCCATGTTTTTTTACCTTTTCTTCCATTCTGCTCGTGATTAAAAGCTAGTTTTGGCTCATTTGTAAAGGGTTGGATGTTCTTGCTCTGCAAGCTCTTCATTTCTCCTTAGCAGGTGGATTTGAAGGAGTTTTAGACCTCCCATGGAGATTGTAACACGTTTTTTCCTTCTTTGTTATCTGTAATGTATTGTATCAATTCTGGAACTGACAATACATGCTCTGTGATTGATTTTCCAATCCTCTCTTGCATTGGTTTGTTTCCTTCTGATCTTTCTTTGTATTTTGGAAAATTTGTGCATGTTTTGTTGTTGTATCTTCATGATCTGTGTCTATTTTTGCAAAGCAAGGAGTTCAAGCACTCCTTTGGTGTATCACCTCTCTGTTTTGCTTAGTTTTGTTTTCATTTCCTTGTTTTCTCTCAACCCTGTCCCCTTGGTAATTTTAGAGTAAGAATTTTGAATCAAAACCTCTAAAAGATTGCATGTATACACCTAAACAAGAGGAGTAAGAACCAACTTCAATCTGGAGAGTTTTCTCACCTTGCAAGGTCCCACACCTTGGAGAAAACTCAATGTTGTGCATTCACACCAGATGAGTTTGCCTTAGAAAAGTAGATCCATAACTCATTTGGGGGTGTTGTGAATTTTCACTAACAATTTTGGCATGCCCGGTGGGACCTTAGAGGTCTTCCACTTTATTTTTGATAGGTTGGTGTGTTCCAGTTAAGGATTTAGCCTTTGGAGGCATATTCAAAAGCACATCTGGTGACTCCATCTAGTAAATAACTCATTCTCTGAGTTGCAGACCTATTTTCCATCCATTTTCATCCATTCTTCTTTCCATCTCTTCCATCTTCTTTCATTCCATGAAGTTGTGCAATCATGACTTCATTTCCATCATGGAATTCACATTTACAACAGCAGTATGTTCCACCTCCAACATGTTTTACAAATCCTCCAAATCAGCATTTTGATCAAATTCAAGGTCAACATGCTTACCCATATGAGCAATACCAAAATCAATTTGGTTGTGAAGCACATCAAGAGCAAGGGTACACATGCAATGAAGACAATCAAATGGAAGATGCTGATTTTGTGGAGAAAATCCAAAAGATGGAGGCAAAGATGGTGCAATCAAGAGCAACAACTCAAATGAAGGCTTTAGAATTGGTTATAGGACTCCTTGTCCATGGGGAGGCCCTTTTCCAAGACACTTCAGCCCTCAGGAGAAGTTGGACTTCATGATGGAGATGCTTGCCCCAACTTGCACAATGGACAAAGAGATAGAGGCCTATAAACTTGGTGTTGAACAACCTTGTCAATGGGTAAGTTCTACACCATCATCTGGTTTTTCTCTTTCCATTCCTCAAGCAACACCATCTCATTTTGAATGCCAAATTCCAAATCTATCCCATGCTACCCCAAGTGTTGATACCATTTCTCCATCCCCTAGTCTTCCACCCCATCTCAATTCTTCTGTCTTTTTCCCTTCCAAACAGCCACCCCCTACAAAGAAACAAAAGTTTCTATCTCCTCCAACACCAATAAAAATTGCAAAATCAATTGAGTTACAACCCACCCCTCCTCTTGCATTCCCAATCCATGTGGGGAAGAAGAAATTGCAAAAATCAGTCATCAAGGACAGCAAGAGGAAGAGCCAAGAAAAGAAGGAATGATTAAGAGCTTAGTAAGTTTGGCTCTTAAATATGGAATTGAGAAGATCCCTTTGCTG
Organism: Taxus wallichiana var. yunnanensis; assembly: GCA_018340775.1. Classification (NCBI taxonomy): domain Eukaryota; kingdom Viridiplantae; phylum Streptophyta; class Pinopsida; order Cupressales; family Taxaceae; genus Taxus; species Taxus wallichiana. Next base: position 913,014,717 of record CM031237.1, on the reverse strand, counting down.
GTAAAGCCTATAGAAGAGGCCAAGGTTGAACAAATGGTGGTTAGGACTGATTTTGTTGCAGTAGAAGAAGAGAAAAAGGAAGAAGTAGATCAGCAATCAGTTTGCTCAGAATGTAGTGTCCATGTTGGCACTCTATTTGAAGGAAATGCTGATCCAATTCAAGTTGCACAATCAGCCATAGAAGAAGAAGATCTTGCAGCCCCAACTTGTCCTCTAGAGCAGTAGATTGAAGAGTTTGATTTGACAAACTTCATGCTAGAGGGAGAGTTTAATCAAGAGCAAGATTGTCTTCAAGCTGTGGAAGAAGAAAAACCAGCTCCAAATCCCATTGAAGAGGAGCAAATGGATGAGATCAAGTCAGTTTTTACAACAAGAAGAAGGAAGCATTATTGATACATTTTTGCTTTCATTTGAAGGGGCTGATTTGATTGATGAAGCCATTATGGAGGTGAAAAAAATAGGTCCAAATTGTGAGCAAGAGGCACAAGAAATTTCATGTTTCTCTCCCACTTCATCTCTCCAAAAATCTATTTTTGGATGAGTTTGGATTGACAAGTTTCATGTTTAAAAATGAAACTACACATGGTGAAGAAAATGCAGATTTGGAGGCCACCATACAAGAGGGAGAGACTTTGCTGCAAGAAATTTGAGAGTTTGATTTTCCATCAAACTTAGAAGAATGTTTGGATGAAGAGCCATTGAAATTACAACATTTCCTTCTTCACCATTCATTCTCCAACAACAAGAACTTGCTGCCATGGACAAGAGAATTCAAGGACAACAGCCTGTAGTTTGCAACATGCCTCTTGAATCAAAGTTGGAAGAATTTGATCTTCCAAAAACTACAATGGAGGAACTCCAAAGCCAACAATGTATTGCAGCAGGTTACAACAATGCAAAAGCAACTTCATTGGATGTTGCAATCAATAATGAGGAGCTGCATATTGTAGAAGAGTTCCATGCTGCCATGAAGGAAGGAGAACAACAGATGAACTTCATCATTTCTTCCACATCATTCACTCAAGAAGGTCTACAAGAAGACTCCATTTTTGGAGTTGAATTTTAGAGCTATGGGCATATCAAACGGACCAGACCTTGCCCAATAAGGTATTTGGCTTCATTGGAGCCAAAGGAGAAGTCACAACCAGTCATGCTTGCTCTCAAGCATGAGGATGATATGCAAAGTTCCAAGGATCAGCTGCCATACCTCTTCAATCCAAATGCAAAGCAACTAAAAGAGGTATTGGATTTGTTTTCAGTTGACACCTTGTTAATTTGGGTAGAAGACCAGCTTCTTGTTGATTTTCCACTCATCCAAGCAGCCATACTCAGCTCCAAATCATTTGCATGGCTGCCATTTTGAAGAAAGGAAGCTATTTTGCACAACTAGTTGTAGGGTTTGTTTAGCTCACCTTTGCTTCTAGTTAGAGTAGAGTAGGTAGGTTTTCTTTCAGTAGAAGAAGTGCTTGTGCACACTCTGCATGTTCCATTTGGAGCATGTATGATTTTCAGTTTTGTACATAGTTTTTGGTGCTGCTGGTTTTGCTCTTGCATAGTTCATTTCAGTGGCATTTTGGTGAGAACAACTCCAAGTTCAGTGGGCTTCAAGTGGCTCAGAAGGAAGTTTTCAAAGTTCATATCAGTTTTTAGGCTACAACTCATGACTCCATGCCCAATGGATGCTTCAAAGGCTACTGATCATTCATCTAGCAGGCAGATGACCCCTCTAAGTCGCCAAATTGTTATCCAAAATAAGCCCCTACTTATTTTTGGCTAACTCCTCCTTCTTCTCCTCTTCTAGCACTTAAATGAATTTTTGGCATGCTTCAGGGACTCAAAAATTTCTGGAAATGGCTCCATAAGATAGGATTTTTCCTCACCTTTCCAGAAAGGTAAAATTTTCCTCCTAACTCCTTGTATTTCTCAAGTTATGGCTCAACGGAGTTTTTGAGGGAAATTTTCCCTGAGAAGACCCACGGCCAATAGAAACATGCCACATGGTAGTGGAAGTTAGGGGAGCAAAGCGAAGTTAGAAAATTTGCCAAAGGGCTCGGCGGGGGCGCAAAGGAAAATCTTGGCCCGAAAGCCCGTGAAAACCCGCGGCAGGAGAACGCCACATGTCCTATTTTCGGCGGAGGTTGGGCGTGGGGAGAATTTGGAAATATTGCCAAAGTGGTCAAATGCACAAAGGAAAAATTGGAAGCGCATCCCCGCCAACCAATGAGGAAGTGACACGTGTCACCGGGACAACGGAGCGCGGGGGAAGTTGGGAAATTTTCCCAATGCAAAATCAAAGGGGGAAAAGTGAGGTTTGGGCCCGCGATCCCATTGACCAATCAGAGAGTGCCACGTGGCATCAGAAGTGGTAGGGCGTGGGGATTTTTGGGGAAATTTTCCCAAATTCAAAAAAGGGAAAATTTTAAAGTTTCGGCCCGCCAATCCAATCCAATTTTGCCCTAAATCTTCAGAGGGCCATATCTTTTGATCAGAGCTCGATTTTTGTGTTCTTGGTGTCATTGGAAAGATGGTGAAATTCTCTACACAATGGAGGGTTCAATTTTGTATTTTGATGGATATTTGTGGGAGAAAAATAGGAAAACATCTCTAGGCATGTAAAAACATAGAAAACGACTCCAACCACCAAAATTAATGAAGTATGGACCTCTGTTTTTCTCTGTAAGGAAATGTACTTTGAAGTATGGGATTTTTTGTGGAAACCCATCATTTTTCAGGCCCATTAGATGAATATTGTTGGTGGTTGAAGTCCCAAATCAATTTGCCCACGTTTTTTACCTTTTCTTCCATTCTCGTTTTCATGATTAAAAGCCAGTTTTGGCTCATTTGTAAAGGGTTGGATGTTCTTGCTCTTGCAAGCTCTTCATTTCTCCTTAGTAGGTGGATTTGAAGGAGTTTCAGACCTCCCATGGAGATTGTAACATGTTTTTTCCTTCTTTGTTATCTGCAATGTATTGTATCAATTCTGGAACTGACAATACATGTTCGTGATTGATTTTCCAATCCTCTCTTGCATTGGTTTGTTTCCTTCTGATCTTTCTTTGTATTTTGGAAAATTTGTGCATGTTTTGTTGTTGTATCTTCATGATTTGTGTCTATTTTTGCAAAGCAAGGAGTTCAACACTCCTTTGGTGTATCACCTCTCTGTTTTGCTTAGTTTTGTTTTCATTTCCTTGTTTTCTCTCAACCCTGTCCCCTTGGTAATTTTAGAGTAAGAATTTTGAATCAGAACCTCTGCAAAGATTGCATGTATACACCTAAACAGAGGAGTAAGAACCAACTTCAATCTGGAGAGTTTTCTCACCTTGCAAGGTCCCACACCTTGGAGAAAACTCAATGTTGTGCATTCACACCAGATGAGTTTGCCTTAGAAAAGCAAGATCCATAACTCATTTGGGGTGTTTGTGAATTTGACCTCAAAATACATTAATAGCTAATTTTTTTAATTATGTGGTATAGCCATTATCATTATGAAAATGGACCTCCACTCACGGTGTTGTTTTATAGCAAGTTTTGAGATATATGGATTTTTTTTTCGATTTTTGAAAGATGTTTTAGTTGTGTGGAAATGTGTTTGTTTGTGTTTGTGTCAATGATGATGGAACAAGATATGTCAAATATTAGGATGTATTTTGAATCTATGTTGGATGGAAAGTGGTGGAATATACGGAGCACACAAAATGTGCCAAAGAATATTATTGAGAGCTCCCCCATTCGTGTAGGTGTTATCGGTGAATTTTGACTTTGCAAAATCAATTAGTATAAAAATTTAAATTTTTTCCAAAGTGTTCTTTCATGTGATTTATCACCCTTGTCGTAATCGTTTTATTCTTTTGATCGTTTTGGTCTTCGTTTCTTCCATTTCGGTGAGAACTCCTCCCGCCAAAGTGCAAACTACGTTAATAATTAATTAACTAATATTTAATTATTTCTTACCCGTTTATTTAATAAATTTTTTTTATTTTCGACAAGTTTTTTATTAAATAAATATTCTTTTTCCTTGTAAAATCTTCTTTTTTCCCCGATTGTGAAATTTCTCCCGCTAATTGCCAACCCAACCAAATGACAAATGGCAAAAGATCTCCCAATTTCCCACATGGGGAAATAAATGGGAATTGTCAGCTTGCTTTGCCATTGCCACGGGAAAATGATTGAGTTTTTTCCCATATTTCCCTGGCAATTAATTCCCACTACCCAAAGAAAGGGAAATTGGTTATTCCAACAGAAACAAAGAAATGGTTATGGGGAAGCTTCTTTAATCCTCACAACAAATCCTCCGTGAAACTCTGTGGAAGAAGTCATGCGTAAGAAGTTGAGGCTCTTTATTTCTAACTTTTTTGTTATTTCCAAATTCTTCTTATTTCCCAAACGTTTGTAGAGAAATATTTTTCCAAAGATTCATAACAAATATTCATCATAGGTATCAACTCCTCCACGCAAACCAAAAGCTCACGCCAGTGAAGGAAGGAAGTTCTACCCATTGTGTGAGAGGAGAAAATTACAAAAGCCAACAAAAATGCAGGTTTTGAGAGAAATATTCACATGAAGGAGGAAACAAAGAAGGAAATCCAACGCCTAGCAAAGAACACATCCGATGCATTAGTTTGGAGGAATCCCATGTTGAAAGAGAAGGAAAAGGATATAGTCCACATGCCAAGGTAAAAGGAATGTATCCACGCACAAAAAGTAACACAACCCAACTCCATCAAAGAAGCACACCTCCCACCAGGAAGAAGACAAGAAAACAATTGTCCACACAGGCTGAGGTGAAACAAAATTAAACATTTCTATGCATTTTCAAGGAAAAATAAAAGAATAGTTTTGATCACAAGCCAACGAATCCATAAAACAAAAAATCCAAAGCATTTTTCCAAAGATACAACAACCCAAGAAGGAGTTCAGTTTGAGAATAAAATCTAAAAAAAAAATAAAGTAGTTGTCTACATATTTGCTTGAGGAAGAAGCAAATTTCAATGCATAGGAGAAAAGGAGGAATAAAGTCCAAAGAAAAGAAGTTTTCCCACATGTCTGGGAAAGGAATAAAGCAAATTCTAGGTTATTTATCATTTCAACACACGTATTGAAGGCTTCCCATGCTAAAGCCAATGAAACAAAGTTCTCCACTCCAAAGAAACCATTCTTTACGCATTTTTGCAGTCCACATGTGGAGGGAAGAAAGCCATCAGGAGAATTCACGCAGTTAGAAGAATACTGCCACGCATTCACAAACAACTTGAATCAACGCAAAGAAATTAAGAATTAAAAAAAATCATTTCCTATGCAAAGCCATTGGAAATCGGATAATATTAAAAATTATTATTATTTTTCCTGGTTTCAGTAACTTGAGCTTAGTCTTGATATTTTGCTTGCATTAACATTTTGAAAAAAAAATTGTAACTTGGGATCGATTATTATTATTATTTTTAAAATAATAATAATTAAAATGATCTATATTTCGCTTACATTGATGAGTGGTTTGGAGACTAATATTTGACACCATTTACACCATTTTGCGTGCCCGTGTTGTTTTTCTGTTAAATTCATAATGGCCGAAAAATCTAGCAAGTTTGCAGGGAAATCAAGGAAGTCAGTGGAAAATTCAAATAAGTTCGCACTCAAATACGACTTCCAAGGGGTCATTCCTCCCACTTCCATCAAGTTTGCATACAACAATATCATCGACACTAATCTTGGCCATGTTAATGTGCAACAATTTTGTGATCGGGTGAAAGATGAAGGCAAGACCATATTCTCGAATAGGCTCTACCATAGTGGTCTACCCAAACAACAACATTTCCTATCTCGGTGCAATGCTAGAGCTGGTCATCACCTACATAGAGAATTATGATCCCGAGAGGTGAGGAATTTATAAGGATAATCACGTGAGCCTTTCCTCTTAATCACACCAGAGCACATTGAGGAATTTCTTCAAAGCATACCTGACTTCCTTGAGAATGTTGACATCACTCGAAAGTCAACACAATATTTTTGGGATGAAGAACCCTCTCGATGGAGCAAGATGGTCAATAACAATTGGTTAGTGACCAAGAGGCCTCGTGTTGACCAACTTCCTAAAAATTGTACCACATTGAGTTTGTGGAGGAAATCGGTGACATGATCACTCTCTCTGAGCCGAGTCTTCGGTCTACCTCTGTCAGGATTTTCCACCCATGGATGTATCATTTTATCTGTATCATCCTTTCCAAGAGAGTTTGTGGATTGGGCCACCATCATCATTAGTGATACTCTTCACAAACAATTGATCAAGTGAAGATGACTGGATGTTTCTACATGACATCATACTTGACTTATGTAAGTGGCTAGAAGGAAGCTATTTTGGGGCTAGAAATGAAAGGAGTCATGGGTCCATCAAATAATGTCTTCCATCATTATCCGTAGTTAAGTTTCAAAAATAGCTCTCATCATTTCAAGAGAGTTAATGATGCATTCACCTTCCACGTGATTCGAAACTTGAATAGGAATATGGAGGAAATATTCTCTAAAGATGCCATGGATGTCATTTCCTAGTGGGGAACATGGTTTATTCAATTTCCATCCTTTTCCTACATTCGCATGAGCGGCTTTACAGGTACTCCATGGAAGCTTCCTAAGTATGTCAGTGACAAGTGGGCATTGATGGAGCTTGCATGAAAACTATTCCAAGTTCATTGTCTTCTCAGTGACAAGCATCATTCAGGCATTCATTTCCCAATCCAAATTGGGGAATACCAATGTCCAAATCTCTTTAGTGTGCAACTCATGGAGAAAGAGTTTTTCTCATCACTATTCATCCATATGTGAAGAGATTCTAGTTTGATATCAATGGATATATGTAGAAGATTCTTGGAGAAAAGTATCAACACAATCCTACCATGGAAGATTTTTGGGCTTCTGTTCAGATGAACATGAAGTAAGAAGGTGAGAGTTTTCCCCACCTGACCCTTGCTCAAATCAAGGCCTTTCGCATCAAAACCCTCCAGATTCATTGGTGGATGATGGTGAAGATGTTGTTGACCCTTCATATGATGCCATTGCTTTCACTCCCTTGCCAAATTGATTGGACCAAAAGAGATGAATTTTCTCTTGATAACAAGAATCAATTGATTCTCAAAAGAAGCATAGCTTGGTATGAATGAGAACTTGCAAAGTTACCATCAATCCAAGTTCATACCTCAGGATTACAAAAATTGCCAACTCGAGGAGGTCTCAGCCAACCAAAGCTTCTTCTTAGTCAACCTCTCGTGCCATCTACCCATACGCATCAAGCAAGAAAAGAGTGGTTTCCCAAATCCACTTCTTCAAAGAAGGTGTCACAAGGTGAAACATCCAAGGGTCCTAGCCCTAGTGAAGGAAGAGAGCGTGTATCAGGAATTTCCACTTCAAGTAGAGATTCTTCTACTCACATTGTTGATAGTTTGAGGAAGCTCATAACAAAAACACTCCTCAGTCGTGTCTTGCACAAGAGTCTACTCAAGTGCAAGTGGTCCAGATATCAAATGCTTCTGAACCTACAGTTCATGAAGATATTTCTCAAGGTCTCCTTGATGTTCAAGAGGTTGATATCGAGGTTATTTCTTCTAGAGATTGAAGTTTTGGAAAGGATTCTCACAGAATCTAATGATATTGAGAACAATGTGAATGTTTCTTTGGACTCCAGGATCTTGTATGTGGAATTGGTAAAGGAAACTCCTTCTTGGGTTGATTGTGAGATCAAGAAAAGAAAGAGGGTTGTCAAGGAAATTGACATTGACTTGATGCCCTTTTCAAGCTTTCAAATGAGGTCATTCCCAAGAAGCCTAAAGTGTTCTCAGGATAATGGTGGATGATGATGGAACAAGTTTGTGGATCTTTCCATCCCACAAGTTGACAAGGAATGTAATGTCATGACACCTGTTGATTATGAGATATCCAGACTTGGACTTGGGAAGTCCACATTGGAAAGTGACATGGTGATGGCCCGAGATTCAATGGATATTGTGCTAAAGAGGCTTGAGAAATATAAATCTCAGAACTCTCAGCTCAAGGCCGAAAAGAATCAATTGGTGGATTATGTTCAACATCTGATAAATCCAATATCATCCACTTTCCTAGTACCTGATGCAGTGGCTGCCCCGATGAAGAAACTCTCAATCTATCAAAGGAGATAAACACATTGGGCCATGTCACTAAATCTTGGCTTTTAGAGATTCTCATTTTTGGGGGAGAGACGATCAAAGCAGCCATGAAGCTCCATGAAGATATTAGTGCATATCTTGATCCAATTCTTTCTTTCAAGGAAACTTTTGTTTCTAACATATCAAATTTGGATGAGATATTTCCTAGTCTATAGGAGATGACAAGTATGGAATCTCAACTCTAGCCATTGAAGGAATCCTTGAATTCAAATGTCGAGGGACACACTTTCTTTGGTGTCTACATCTCAAGTCAAGGAAGACACTTCTCGAGGATTCTATGATCCATTACGAGAGCGTATGCAATGAATCCTTCACTTCACTTGCCTCGATTCAGATTTCATAGTTGAGATCCCTTGTGATCTTGTAAATGAGAAAAATCAGAGGCATTCATCAGAACATGTTGAGGAGCAATTTTCACAATTGTTCAAAGCATGTACATTCCTGCCATCAATTTCTCTTCAACTTCAATGGAACATTGCATCAAATTAAGGAACTTGTTTGAGAATGTTCAATCAAATATGGTCAATCTGAATGATGTTAGGTAGGATCTTGGAATTGCAGGTGTTTTGTGAGGTTGTGCTTCAACCGAGTGAACCCCCGAGGAAGAAAAGATGTTCAAGACATTGGGAAGGTTCAGATCCTTTCAATTGGCGAAGGAAGGTGGATCCTAATTTCACTGATGGGATGAGGAGATATTTTTTGGTATCTAATGAAGTGGGAGAGTCCATTTCTCATACATTTGAGATAGGTGGACCCCACTTTAATGGATAAGGCACTAGTTTTTGTCATATGTTAAATGGTATTTTAAGTGGGTTATTGTTAAACTCACTTTTGGAAAAACTTTGGATAACTTAAGTGATTTCTATTTTTAGTTGCTTTTTATAAGTTGGTTGAAAAATTCAAAGTCATTTAAGATGCCCTATTTAATGTTCATGTAAACCCTAACTACTTTGTAACCAAATTTTGGGTTATAAAAGGAAGTTAGAGGCTCATTTGTAAGGGTGAATTTGAGAGAGGAGAAGAAAATAATTTTGTGTGCAAGATTTGTTTCAAGGAAAGAAACTTTGTGTTCTTTTGAGAAGACATTTTGGAGTTAATGAAATATGAACTTTGTGTCCCATTCATTATCTCTTGTAACATTTGATGTTCTTATGTTCATTAGATGTTAGTGTTTAAATCTTGCATGAAAATATTGTCTTGGATCTTATTGTCAACTATATTAATATGTTTTTCTAGTTCACAATGAACAAGCTTTGATTATCTACTTGCTCATGTGTGTTCCCTTTTACTCATTCTTGTTTAGCTAACTCAAACTATATGCTTTATTTGTGTTAGTTATTCATCATTTTCTTCATGTAATATTAGGCTCTTATTTTACCTAACTATTGCATGTTCCTTCCATTCATTCCTTTCCATTTCTTTCCTTCATTCCATTCCATCTCCCTCATTCACATTTCTTTCCATTTGATGTTCCAAAACACCCCCACATACAATTTTGAATGTACAAATGTAAATATAGTTTTGGTTTTCAATAAAGGCAACCTCACCTTCATTGAGGAGGGACTTCATTCCCATACTATTGCATGTCATTTACATGTGTGAAAATCCATATGCTAACAATTTTTTGGTGACTCTACTAGGGATTTAGGAATTGTTAACCAGTGCTTGGTTAAATATTTATGACTATCCCCTCTGCACAAGCTCCATTTCTTCAACCGAATCTTGTGCCCAAAAAATATTTTCAAGGAGACATTACTGCCAGCCTTTAGATAGTATCTTGGGAAAACCACGAAAGCTTGCGGCAATTTTTGGTTGTTGATAGAGCCATTGATAGAGAAATCTACATTGAAGACCTTAGAAGAAGAGCACCCGCACTTGTGGCCAAAAGACCTCTGGACATGTGTTGATCATTGTTCATCAATGTGGCCCTCTTCCACCAAGGAAATAATATGTATGACTATTACAAGTAACTCACCTATCTTGCAACCAAATATTCTTTTTGCAAATACTCAAGAAGACATATCATCATATTTGAGGCAAGCTATTTGGGAAAAGAACGAATGAACAAACATCATTTTCATCTTGCCACATCAATATTGGATAATGAAGAAAATCAAGTTGAGTTGTTAGAGTCATTCAGTGCACAAAGAGATCAAGAAAGAGAGCAAAGAGAAAAGGCTAGAGCTGATCAAAATGTGTCAAGTGATCCCTTCACTAGTAAATATTTCAAACTGGCAAGAAAGAGGTTTACATGAGGAGAAAAAGCTAAAGGTCGATTTGATCCAATTTTTATTTTCAAGGAAAGTTTGATTTCTAATTTATCTCCTCTAAGGAGGAACACTCCCCAAAATCTATAAGCCTTGCATCAAGTCCTAAAAGAGAAAGTAAGGGAGGAATCACTACAAGTCAAGCACTTGTTCTTTCTCACATTGTTTTACCTTCGCATACCACCTTTCCCAAGATGGTAGTTAATGTACCATGGGGAAATGTCATAGGCCCATTGGCCTTACCATCTCGACATGACCTCCCACGAGGATCAGATGAAGATTCTTCCCAAGTTCAATGGAGATGGGAAGACTTCACCTGATGACCACATTTTCGCCTTCTTTGTTGCATGTGTAGTTTTTTCAGTGGAATATGAAGATGTTGTTGTTTGCCTCTTCATTGAAACATTGCAAGACATTTCTACATGGATTGGTTTCATCATCTCCCAAATGGATGCATTACAAACTGGGATGATATGAAAACTAAGTTTGAAGATCATTTCAAAATGATAGAAGATGAACATGCCCTTCTTTCCCAACTATCTCAGGTGAAGAAAGAACCAACATAACCCATGAGGAATTTCATGGCTAAGTTCAACAAAATGGTGAACAAAGTTCTGTTAGAATTTTCCCAAACCCGATGGACAAAAATGTTTCTTTATTAATGCACAACAACCAAAAGTGTGCTATCAATTGAGAAGAGCTAGAGTGGATACTTTGGAACTTGCTCAATCCTTGGCAATAGAAATTGAGGATGACTTAATCATGGTAGGAAAATTCAAGAAAAATTCCCTCAAGGGAAAGAGTCAAGAAACCCCAATGCTTCTAAGACCATACTCACTAAGTTGGCTAATGATGTGCTAGCTTTGAAAAAGCAAGTTGCTCAAAGTAGTAAACCGCTCCTTACAAAGACATCCCAAGAAAAGGCTACATTCCCAACAAATCCAAAATTACAGGTGCTCGATGAGGCTTGCTATTGAAGCATCTCCCACAACTAACTCAAAGTGTGATATCATTGAAGAAAGTGATGATGAAGTTGAGGTCATCAAGGTTGACAAAGAAGAGCTAGACTCTGGGACATCTAAACTGAAGTCAAAGATCCTGAAGGAGAAATTAATAATCATTTCTTTGAGTACCATTTAGAAGAAGAAGACGAATATGAAGAAATTGTAGAAGATATGAATAGTCAATCCTTCATTGTCTTCACATGCTCTCAAAAAAAGGAGTAGAGTACCACTAAGGTGGAAGATAAAAAGAGCTCCAAGGAAGTTCCTAAAGAATCTAAAACTAAGGAAACTTCCAAAGAATCCAAGACAATGAGATTCCTAAAGAGTCCAAGATGACTGAGGTTTCCAAGGTCAAAACTATCTTAAAGAAAGGAGGACCTTTGTCAAGTCAATCAGTTGATAAATCAGCTATGAAGAAAGTTTCTTCTTCCACATCAATATCAACCAAGCCCAAATCAAAGGTCAAAAGTGAGCCATCATCAAGTTTCAAAAGAACTAGTATCTGAGACATCAAGTACAATCATTTTCCCAAATTTGATATCATTGATCATATCAATAAAACAAAAATTTCCATGTCACAAGAAAGAGTACTTGAAGTCCAATAAGGATCAACTTGAGAAATTGGTCCATTTTATCAAAGGTGACTCTATTGTTCATTCCTCTAAAGGAATTATGAAAACTTCAAAAGATGGGAAGACTCAAAATATTGTGGCAGCCACTACACCTTCAAATGAAAATATTGAACCTTTCTTTGTGTCCTTTTTGATCAATGGATGCAAATTAAGTAATTGCATTATAGATTCTGGAGCCTCGGATAATGTGATGCCTGTAAAAAGTAAGCACATGCTCTTGGGTTGACTTGTATGAGAACATTTGGATCTTGTTACTCATGGAGACAAGACAAGTTCCTTTGATTGGGTAGATTAAAGACGCTCAAATGGTTTTAGCTCAATTTCCTCAAAAGTGAGTCAAGGTAACTATTCTAGTTTCAACATTCCCACTTCATATGGTATGTTGTTAAGAAAGAAATTTTGTAGAGATATGGGTGGTGAGATTCAAATGGATTGGTCTCATGCTATGATCCCTATCAGTGGAGAAATGAAGAAGCTAATGCCGGAGACTCAGGAAAAGTTCATGGTAACAAAACTTATGATCCCGCGCACAGGTCTTATTTCAAAACTCAAGTATGGGTAATTATATGATGACTACAGAGGTTCATGCACCTGAGGTCACTTGCCAAGATCCCAATGAGATCTGGAATTTTGAGTTTGATGGAATTTTTTGCTCAACAAGTTCCGACGCAGAAGTGGTCCTTATATCTCCAAATGGTAAAGATTTTCCTTTTTCTTACAAACTTCAATTTTCAAATACTAATAACACTTAGAATATGAGGCATTAATCCTTGGCCTCCAAGTCACATAAGAGAAAGGGATCAAAAATTTGAAAGTCTTTGGAGATGCAGAATTGATCGTGAAGTAAGTTAAAAATTAGTTTCAGGTAAAGAATGATTGTTTGAGACACTACAAAAATAAAGTGTGGGATGCGATAGAAACCTTCAATTATTTTTCCATAGAATCCATCCCTCATGAAAATAATGACAAAAATATTCCCTAGTAGTCTCAACTTCATTGATGATCCCTCATTTAGAGTTTGATCAAGACAAATACACCATTGAAATGGTTTTTAGGCCAAGTGTTCCTGATAATGCAGAAAATTGGCAAGTCTTCAATGATGATCAAAAAATTATTGCCTTCTTGGAAAAGAGGGATAATTTTGAACAATTGTACTTTGAAGGAAGTGATTTTACATTTCGTGAATCGATGACCTCACCCATTCAAGAAGGAGTTGAGAAGTGAGGATCCTGGTGATGGAATCATTCAACTCAAAGGAAATAAAATTCCAAAAGGATTGGTTTCACTTGAAGAAATTTTTGATAAGCATGACAAGTTTATCAAAGAGAAAGAGTAGGAAGGACCTACAAATTCTGCTGATTATGAGCAAGTTGACATTGGTACCAAAGACAAACCTCACCTAGTCAACATTGGTAAGTGTTGCTCACCTGAGGAGCATAAGAAATTTGTAAGCCTCCTTACCAAATATTCTAACATCTTGGCTTACTCATATGAAGACTTGAAGTCTTTCCAACCTAGGAAATGGAGCATGCCATACCCTTGAAACCTTGGTGCAACTCCATTCAAGCAGAAGCAAAGAAAATATAATCCCAAGATAGTAGGGACAATATTCCATGAGGTTCAAAAGATGTTAGATGCATGAATAGTGTTTCCTATTCGACATTCAACTTGGATAGCTAATATTGTCCCAGTTCACAAGAAAAATGGAGAAATTAGGATTGTGTGGATTTCACAATCTTAATCAAGCTTCCTTAAAGGATAACTATCCACTATCGGTCATGGACCATATTTATGTAGCAATAACTGGATGGAAATGCTATCCATGCTAGATGGTTTCTCTGGTTATAATCAGATTGAAGTGGCTAGAGAAGACCAACATAAAACCATTCTCACCACCATTTGGGGTACGTTTGTGTATAAAAGAATGCCTTTTGGTTTGATCAATTTTGGCACAAATTTTCAAAGGGCTATGGATATGGAATTTACAAATTATAAAAACAATATCATCGTGATATACCTAGATGACTTGATGATGTTCTCAAAGAAGCGAGAAGATCATCTAAGAGATTTGGAGAAAATATTGCAAAGGTGCAGACTTCATAAGAATCTCCCTGAATCCAAAGAAGTTCCATGTTTGGAGTTATAGAAGGGAAAATCCTAGGTCATATTATTTCTAAAGAAGGAACTAAGATCGATCTGAGCACATTCAAGCTATCAAGAATATTTCCTTACCTACAAGTAAGCCTAGAGTCCACTCATTCTTTGGGAAGGTGAAATTTTTGAGAAGGTTTGTATTGGATTTTATTGAGCTAACCAAAGAAATTGCTGACATGATGAAAGGAAAAAAGAATTTCAAATGGTCGAAGGAAGGTAGAGAATCATTTTAACAAATCAAGGGTGCTTTATTCGAAAGATCCTACATTGGCGTGTCCCAATTTTAAAAAGGATTTCATAATCTATTACTATGCTTCCCCACACACGATCTCTGCCATCCCTCAACACAATCAAGAGGGAATTGAATCTCCTATTGCATTCATGAGTTCCAGATTCAAGAAACATGAATTGAATTACACTCCCTTGAGAGGCATGCATATATGGTGGTTAGAGTCTTGAAACATTTCAAGTACTATGTATTGAATTCTCACACCAAAGTCTTAGTTCTAGACATTGCAATTAAATCAATATTGACACGACATGAACCAGGATCTAAAAGAGGTAATTGGGTCTCCAAGATCCAGGAATATGACTTGGACATCAAGCCTACCAAATTAGTTCGAGGAAGGTAACTATGCCAACTCATCATGGAGAACGAGCCATGAGATGACTCTGAAGAAGAACTAGTTGAAGAAGTTTACCACTGGTAGTTTTTGTCAGTACCACAGATGAATGGTATTCTAATATCACTTATTTTCTCACATATGGTGAATGTCTTAAGAATCTGACATACTAGGAAAAAAGAGCTATCAAATTAAGAGTTGTCAGGTATGTCATTTGGGACAACACTTTGTTCAAGAAAGGTATTGATGACATGTTCCTCAGATGTGTTGATAAGGAACAAAAACCCAGGTTGTTTTGATGTTTTTCACAATCATGCTTGCGAGTGGTCATTTCTATGGACCTGTGACAACTCATAAATTCTACAAGCACATTATTACTGGCCCACTATGTTTTCTGATGCCCAAAAATGGGTAACCAAATGTGAATCTTGTCAATAACTTTTTGAATACTTAAATCGTACCTTGCCTTTAAATCCAGTTGTCATTGAATAACCCTTTCAACAATGGAGGTTGGATTTCATTGGGGTCTTGAACCCAAATTCTAAAGCTGGTCATACTCATGTACCCATGACAATCGACTACTTTATGAAGTGGGTAGAATATATTCGTGAAACAAACATCTCTACATCGCGGTAATATGTAACTTCATCAAAGAGAATATATGGTTTGTTATGAAATTCCAGGATGAGATCGTGATGAAATGCCTCCAAATTTTCTTCTGCAGAGATGATAGGTTTTTGTTATGGGTATGGGATATCTTTATCTCATTCATCATATTACTACCCACAGGGAAACAATCAAGCAGAATCCAGTAACAAAAACATCATTACCATCGTGTGTAAGTTAGTAGAAGAAATCAAAGAACTTGGCACAAAAATTTATATGATGCATTAGTGGGTTGACCACATAACTCCCAAAAGGGCAATCGAGAATGTCTCCATTCCAACTCTTATATGGAACCGATGCTCAAATTCCCATCACATTGGAGTTACCGGCATTACGATTGGCTCAAGCAATTGATGATGAATGTTTTACCAATGCGTTAGATAAAAGGATCATGTTCCTAAGAAAGCTTGAAGAGTAGAGAATTCAAGTGGAAAACAGGATCAAGGAACACCAATCCAAAGTAAAGAAATTATTCGACCGAAAAACTAAGGAGAGACAATTTCAAATCAATGACCTAGTTCTTCTCTGGGACAAAAGGCATGAACCAAAAGGAAAGCATGGGAAGTTTGATTCATTGTGGCTGGGCCCTTTCAAAATCAGGAATTTCTGTGGAGATAACACCTATTACTTGGCATATCTTGATGGAACTCATTTTCCTTTTCCCTACAATGGGAAATATCTCAAGCACTATCAAAATTGAAAATGGGTCATCCCCTTATGTACATAGGTAATTAGGATTTTGGTTTGTTTCATTTCCTTATTTTTTGGTTTCCTCTTTTTTCATTCTATTTTTGTGCATTGTCATTTTTGGGATCATGTTCATTATACTTTTCAGTTTGGGTCTGTTGTTGTGTCCATGAAGTCCTTGTCCATAATTAGAACCAGTTGTTATTAGCTAATTTTGACTTTGCAAAATTAATGAGCATAATTTTTAAAAAATTAAATTGTTCTTTCACGTGAATTATCACCCTCATCGTAATCGTTTTATTCTTCTGATCGTTTTGGTCTTCGTTTCGTTCATTTCGGGTGAGAACTCCTCCCACTAGGTCGCAAACTACGTTAATAATTAATTAATTAATTAATATTTAATTATTTCTTACCCATTTATTTAATAAAATTAATATTATTAAATTTTGGGGTTTTTAATTAAATAAATATTCCCTTTCCCGACAAAATATCGACAAGTTTTTTTTTTCCCAATTTGTGGAATTTCTTTTTCCCCCTTATGGAATTTTATCTCGCCAACCCAACCCAACTGGGATGATAAACTCACAAAAGATCTCCCAATTTCCCACATGGGGAAATAAATGGGAATTTTCTGTTTGCTTTTCCATTTCCGTGGGAAAATGATTGATTTTTTCCCCATATTTCCCTGACAATTACTTCCTACTTACCGGAGAAAGGGAAATTGGTTATTCCAATGGAAACAAAGAAAAAATTATTCTGGGAAGCTTCTTTGATCCTCGTAATAAATCCTCTCGTGAAATTTTTGGAAGAAGTCGTGCGTAATAAGTTTAGACTCTTTATATTTTAACTTTCTTTTGTTATTTTCAACTTCTTCTTATTTCCTAACGTTTGCAATGAAATAATTTTCCAAAGATTCATAAAGAAATATTCATCATAGGTATCAACTCCTCCATGTAAACCAAATCTTATGCCAATGAAGGAAGGAAGTTCCACGCATTATGTGAGAGGATAAAATTCCAAAAACCAACAAAATAAGAGGTTTTCACGCAGTTTTGAGAGAAATATTCACGTGAAGGAGGAAGCAAGGAAGGAAATCCAACTCCTAAAAAAGAACACAACCCACGCATTGGTTTGGAGGAAGCCCGTGTTGAAAAGAGAAGGAAAAGGATACAATCCACATGCCAAGGTAAAAGGAATATCTCCATGCACAGCCAAAACACACCCCAACTCCATCAAATCCAGCACGCCTCCCACCAGGAAGAAGACAAGAAAAAAACTATCCACCGAGGTGAAACAAAATTAAACATTTCCACACATTTGTAAGTAAAAATAAAAGAAATTGTTTGAGCACAAGCCAACGCATCCATAAAACAACAAAATCCAAGCATTTTTCCAAAGAAACAACAACCCATGTGGGAAGGTTTTCAATAAGAATAAAATCCAAAAAGAAAAATAAAACAGGTTGTCTCAAGTATTTTCCTGAGGAAGAAGCAAATTTCAACGCATAGGAGAAAAGGAGGAATAAAGTCCAAAGAAAAGCGGTTTTCCCACGTGTGCTGGGAAAGGAATAAAGAAAATTCCAAGTTAATTATAATTTCAACACAGGTATTGAAAATTTGGCCATGCTAAAGCCAATGAAACAAAGTTCTTCACTCCAAAAAAATCAGTCTTCACGCATTTTTGCAAATCCACTTGTGGAGGAAAGAAATCCATCAGGAGAATTCATGCGGTTAGAAGAATACCGCCACACATTCACGTGAATCTCAAATCAATGCGAGGAAATTAAGAATTTAAGAAAAAAATTGTTCATGCGCAAAGCCATTTGGCAACCGGATAATATTAAAAATTATTATTATTTTTGCTCGATATTTGTAACTCGAAATTAGTCTCGATATTTTTCTTGCATTAACATTTTAAAAAAAATTGTAACCCATGATTGATTATTATCATTATTTTAAAAATAATAATAATAATTAAAATGAGGTATATTCCTCTTGCATTGATGGTGGTTCGGAGACTAATAACCGACACCATTTACACCACTTTGCATGCCGCATTTTTTTCAATTAAATTCATAATGGCCGAAAGATCTAGCAAGTTTGTGGGGAAATCAAGGAATTCAGTGGAAAAGTCAAATAAGTCCACACTCAAATACGACTTCCAAGGGTTCATTCCTCCCACTTCCATCAAGTCTGCATATGACAATATCAGTGACACTAATCTTGGTAATGTTAATGTGTAACAATTTTGTAATCGGGTGAAAGATGAAGGAAAGAACATATTCTCATATAGGCTCTACCATAGCGGTTTAGCGCAAGAAACAACATTTCCTGTCTATGTGCAATGCCCAAAGCTGGTCATTGCCTACGCAGAGCATTATGATCCCGAGAGGTGAGGAATTTATAAGGATAATCACGAGCCTTTCCTCTTAATCACACTAGAGCACATTGAGGAATTTCTCAAGCATACCTGACTTCCCTAAGAATGCTGACATCACTCAAAATTCAACACAATATTTTTGGGATGAGGAACCCCTCAGGTGGAGCAAGATGGTCAATAAAAATTGGTTAGTGACCAAGAGGCCTCATGTTGACCAACTTCTTAACAAATTGTACCGTGTTGAGTTCGTGGAGGAAATCAATGACATGATCACTCTTCTGAGCCGAGTCTTCGATATACTCTCTGCCAAGATTTTGACCCATGGATGTATCAGTTTATCTGTATCATCCTTGCCAAGAGAGAGTTTGTGGATTAGGCCACCATCATCAGTGATACTCTTCACAAACAATTGATCGAAGTGAAGATGACTGGATGTTTCTACATGACATCATACCTGACTTATGTAGTGGCTAGAAGGAAGCTATTTTTTTGGGGCCATCAAATAATGTCTTCCATCATTATTATAGTTAAATTTCAAAATACCTCTCATCCTTTCGGGAGAGTTAACGATGCATTCACCTTCCATTTGATTCGAAACTTGAATAGGAATACGAAGGAAAGATTCTCTAAATATGCCATGGATATCATCTCCTAATAGGGAACATGGTTTATTCAATTTCCGTCCTTTTCTTATAATCACGTGTGCAGATTTATAGGTACTCCATGGAAGCTTCCTAAGTATGTCAATGACAAGTGGGCATTGATGGATCTTACGTGACAACTACTCCAAGTTTTGCATTCTTAGTGACAAGCATCGTTCAGGCATTCATTTCCCAATCCAAAATGGGGAATACCAATGTCTAAATCTCTTTAGTGCACAAATCCTAGAGAAAGAGTTTTCTCTCATCACTATTCATCCATATGTGAAGATATTCTAGTTTGATATCAACAGATATATGTAGAAAATTCTTGGAGAAAAGTATCAAGCACAACCCTACCATGGAAGATTTTTGGGCTGCCTGTTTAAATGAACATGAAGTAAGAAGGTGAGATTTTTCCCGCTGAGACCCTTCCTTAAATAAATGCCTTTCACATCGAAACCCTCCATATTCATTGGTGAATGATGGTGAAGATGTTGTTAACCCTTCATATGATGTCATTTCTTTCACTCCCTTGCCTTGAATTGATTGGACCAAAAGAGATGAATTTTCTCTTGATAACAAGAATCAACCGATTCTTGAAAGAAGCATAGCTTGGTATGAACGAGAACTTGCAAAGTTACCATCAATCAAGTTCATACCTCAAGATTACAAAAATTACCAACTTGAGGAGGTCTCTAATCGACCAAAGCTTCTTCTCAGTCAACCTCTGTGCCATCTACCCATATGCATCAAACAAGAAAAGAGTGGTTTCCCAAATCCACTTCTTCAAAGAAGGTGTCGCAAGGTGAAACATCCAAGGGTCTTGGCCCTAGTGAAGGAAGAGAGCGTGTATCGGGAATTTCCACTTCAAGTAGAGATTCTTCTACTCACATTGCTGATAGTTCGAGGAAGCTCATAACAAACACTCCTCAACCGTGTCTTGCACAAGAGTCTACTCAAGTGTAAGTGGTCCAGATATCAAATGCTTCTGAACCTATAGTTCATAAAAAAATTTCTCAAGGTCTCCTTGATGTTCAAGAGGTTGATATCGAGGTTATTTCTTCGGAGATTGAAGTTGTGGAAAGGATTCTCGTAGAATCTAATGATATTGAGAACAATGTTAATGTGTTAGGATTAGCACACCGGTTGTATAGATAATATATCAAATCTAAGCATACATGCAATAAAAGTGGATATTCTACCAAAAGAAATATACAAAACAAGAGATATAAATCAACACCATATTTAACGTGGTTCACCCAGTGTGGGCTACATCCACCAAGAAACAAGAAAATCTATTATCCAAAGCTTTCAGAATATATATAATGAATATTTACAATCTTCCACACCTCTCATGATGTACAATACTTTCTTTCTCTCAAGATTCTCCTTCTTCTCCAATAATTCTCTCTCACAATTATTTTCACAATAATCACTAACTCTCTTCTAACCATAACTTTCTAGCTTATAAATACCATATACAAACTTAGGGCACCTAATCATGCAATTATAATCACTAGATCTACATTAATACTAAAATTATATCTAATTCCCGTGAGTTAAATAAAACACTCACACACAGGTAACCAATGTTGGTTAGCCCTAACCAATGACGGTTCCTACTTTCCTGACCGATGCCGGTCATAGGTGATCGATGTCGGTCCCTTCATAACCGATGCTAGTTACTATTTTTTCTAGCAAGTTGATATAGCATGCTAAATTGAAGTAATTGAGCTCCACATCTCAACAATCTCCCACTTGGAGATAAATTACTGCACTATACCTATACAACATCATTCTTGGATCCTTTCCTTAGCTTTGTTTCTTCCTCTTCAAGTCTCAAACTCGAAGACCAATGAAGTGGAGTGTAGCTCCAACTTCTCCTAATGGTCTCATTTTCCCTTCCTCCAATACTTATCGTATGAAGTGATATCTCAATTGAATTTGTTTCATTCTAGAATGAAACATTGATTTCTTTACCAAATGAATTACACTCTGACTATCACTAAACAATTTACAATCATCTTGCTCCTTTCTCAACTCTTCCATGAACCCGCTCATCCATATCATCTCTTTGCTAGCCTTTGTAGCTGTAACATACTCTACCTCTTAACCTCTTAAGTAGTCAAAGCCACAACCTTCGCAATCTCGATATCTAGCTAACTGTCGTCCCACCTACTGTGAAAATATATACAATAGTGCTCCTTCTACCATCCATATCTCCAACCATATCTAAATCAACATAGCCACATAAAGAAATATATGAACCTCCATAGCATAAATGTATGCTAGATGTCCCTCTCAAATACCTGAGTATCCATTGGACTGATTTCGAATGCTTTTTACTTAGATTGGCCATAAATATACTCACAACTCCCACTACCTGTGCAATGTCTAGTCTGGTACAAACCATAACATACATGAGACTCCTAATTACTAAAGTATATGGTACTCGTGTCATGTATTTGACCTCCTCATGTGATGAAGGACACTGATCTTTTCTCAATTTGAAGTGTCCAACCATAGGTGTACTTACAAGTTTTAAATTCTACATTTTAAACCTTTCTAACACCTTGTAGATATAATCCTCCTGAGACAAATACAATTTCTTGTTCTTCTGTCTTTGTGTATTTGCATGTCAAGGATTCTTTTTCAGCTCCTAAATCCTTCATAGAAAATGTGTGAGCTAGATTTCCCTTAAGCTCACCAATGTCCTATATACTAGACCTTACAATAAGCCTATCATCCACATATATTAACAAAATAATATAGCTCCCATTTTCAAGCTTCTTGAAATAAATACAATGGTAAGATTCACATCTCAAGTAACCATGCTTATGCATGAAACTATCAAACCTTATGTACCATTTCCTTGGAGCTTGCTTGAGCCCATATAGGCTCTTTTTAAACCTTCACACTAATTTCTCCTTACCCTTGACTTCATACCCAAGCGGTTCTTTGCACATATATAAATTGTCATCCAAATCACCATGAAGGAAAGTCATCTTCACATCTAGTTGCTCTAAATGCAAATCATCTACTGCAACTAAAATCAATAAAATACGAATAGAAGTCATATTTACAAAAGGAGAAAATATTTCACCAAAGTTAATAACCGATTTATGTGCAAATCCTTTTACTACAAGCCTTGCCTTATACCTTTTTGTCCACCTTCTTCTTCCTTGATCTTGTAAACCCATTTGTTCTAGAATTTCCTTTTACCTGCTGGCAACTTAACCAAATCCCAAGTCTGGTTTTGTTGCAAGGAGTCTATCTCATGATCCATGTCATGCTCCCACCGTACATGGGTCTCATCCTGCATTACTTCTTCAAAAAAAATTGGTTCACCATTATCATTCAATAATAAATAAGATAACGAAGGCCTAAATCTTTCTAGAGGTTTACTTACCCTTTGTGACCTTCTCACATGAGTTTGGGGTACCAAAGACTTATTCTGGACCTCTTGGACATTTGTTTCCAATTCTAACAGTGATTAACACCAATCACCTTGTAGCCAACATTGGTTCTCCGCTAATTGATTCCGGTTTGGATCTTATCTCAGAACCGATACGGTTTAATCGATCGATGTTGGTAAGGGGTCAACCGACACCGATTACTGTGTAACCCTATAGGTATGATTTTTAAATCGAGAGTTTATTTTCATTCACAAAATTCTCAACCGGTTCATCCTTGGGTACCAAAATTTGATCCATGTACATTCTCTTTTCATTCCATTCAATGTCACGACTCCTAATAATTTTAGAATTCTCTAAATCCCAAAAAGGAATCCAAAATCACCAGATCCATAACCAATGAAAGTGCATCTCTTATATTTTACATCCAAATTTTTCCTATTTTCCTTATCAATATGCACAAAAGCTTCTGAACCAAAAATTTAAGAAAAGAAAGATCTACCTATTTTCCGGTCCAAGCTTCCTCTGGTATTCCTCCATTTAGTGAACTTGAAGGCCCACATTTAATTAAAGAAAAAGCTATATCAACAGCTTCTACCCAAAACTACAAGGGCAATCTAGCATGTATCATCATACTTCTAGCACGTTCCATGATTGTCTTGTTCATTCTTTCTGCAACACTATTCTCTTATGGTGTTCTTAGAACCATCTTTTTCTACGTATTCCATTCACTGAACAATAGTCATTGAAATCCTTGCTATAGTATTCACCACCATTGTCAAATCTAAGGAACTTTAACTTTAAATTTGATTCATTCTCAACAAGGGATTTCCATCTTTTTAAATTATCAAAAACATCAAATTTATGTTTAATACAATAAACCCATACCTTTCTTGTAACATCATCAATGAAAGTAACATAATATTGAGATCCTCCATGAGAAGCTACTTGGGCTGGTCCCCACACATCTAAGTTTACAAGCTCCAATTTATGCTCCTTCTTAGTTGCCCTAACTTTGAGAAATCTCACTCTCTTTTGTTTTCCAAAGACACAATTCTCATGGAAATCAAGATCTAAATCTTTCAAATATGATAACTTACCCTTAGCCTTTAAGATTTGCATTCCTTTTTAACTCATATGGCCCAACCAATTATGCCACATGTATGCATCTAAATCTAAAGTAGATAATACAGAAAAGGAATTAGTAACACATATAGATAAATATAACATTCCTACCTTCTTGCCTCTTGCCACAACAAAGGCACCCTTTGTGACTTTCCAAGAGTCTGTTATGAATGTAACCATGTAACTAGCTTCACCTAGTTTCCTACAGAAATAAGATTCCTCTTGAGGCTTTTCACATGCCTTGCATCTTTCAATACCCATGTATTTCCATTCTATAATTTTAGATGAACTTCCCCATTACCAAAAGAATACCTTTGTAAGGCTCATCATCACCCAAATAAACATGCCCAAAATTTCCCTAGACATAATTTCTAAAATAACCCTTATTAGGGGTTGCATGGAAAGAAGCTCTTGAATCTAAAACTCATGATTCTATTCTATTATCCAAAGAAAGAATAAGAGCATCTTGCATTACCTCTGCTGCAATATTTTCCTCTTTACCTTTGTCTGGGTGTTGGTTCTCTTTATCCTTTGACCAACAATCTTTCTTTGCATGTCCTTTCTTTCCACAATTCCAACAGGTAATTCCCTTACCTCTGGATTTAGATATGTCATTCCTTGACTTTGATTTCCCATTATTCTTACTCTTGGATCTCTCATTCTACATGTCTCTTCTTTCTACATTCAAATCATTCCTAGATGATGATTCTTTTGTAATTTTCCTACGAATTTTTCATTCAATATTATACCAACCACATCATTAAACTTCAAAATATTATTATTAGAGATGTTGTATTACTAACATCCATTACCAATTTATCCCAACTATCAGGAAAAGGACATAAGAATAAGAGTTCTTTCACTTCATCATCAAATGGAATATCAACCGATTTTAATTGAATTACAATAGATAAGAAATTATTCAAATGACTAGATGCAAATCCACCTTCATGCATCTTAGAACTAAATAGTTTCTTCAACAAAAAAATTATTTGAAGCATTAGGTTTTTCATATAAATTAGCAAGAGATTTCATTAACTCTACTGTAGATGTTGCTTTTGTAATATTAGAAGCCATAGATGTTGTTAGGCTCAATCTTATAGATCCTAAAGCCTTTTGTCAAGAATATTCCATTCTTCATCAATCATCTTCGTAGGTATATAATTTTCATCCAACGGTAAGTACAAATCTCTTTGATACAGATAATCCTCAATCTGCATCTTCCATAATTGATAATTTTCGCTATCAAACTTCTCTACCTTGTTTTTTCTTTCTTCTACCATTTTTGTAGCTCCTACTCAATCAAAAAACCCTCTATGAGTAAATATGTCAACACACAAAACACTCAAACAAAGCTATGATACCAGTTGTTGGGATTAGCACACCGGTTGTATAGATAATATATCATATCTAAGCATACATGCAACAAAAGCGGATATTCTACGTAAGAAAATATAAAAAAAGAGATATAAATCAACATTAGATTTAACGTGGTTCACCCAAAGTGTGGGATACATCTACCAAGAAAAAATCCAATCTATTATCTAAAGCTTTCAAAATATATACAATAAAGATTTATAATCTTCTAAACCTCTCACTATGTACAATGCTTTCTTTCTCTCAAGTTTCTCCTTCTTCTCCAAGAATTATCTCTCACAATAATCTCTAATTCTCTCTTTAAACCCTAGATTTCTAGCTTATAAATACCTTATACAAATTTAGGGCACTTAGCAATGCAATTAGAATCAATAGATCTGCTTTAATACTAAAATTAGATCCAATTCCCGTGAGTTAAATAAAACACTCACACATAGGTAACCGATGTCGGTTAGCCCTAATTGATGATGGTTCTTACTTTCCTGATCGATTCCAGTCATAAGTGACCAATGTCGGTCCCTTCATAACTGATGTCGGTTTCGTGTTTTCTTGTAAGTTGATATAGCATGTTAATTTGAAGTAATTGAGCTCCACATGTCAATAGAATGTTTCTCCAAACTCCGGGATCCTCTATGCGGAATTGGTGAAAGAGACTCCTTCTTAGGCTGATTGTGAGATCAACAAAAGAAGGATAATTGTCGAGGAAATTCCATTGACTTCGATGCCCTTTTCAAGCTTTCGAATGAGGTCACTCCCAAGAAGCCTAAAATGTTATCCATGATAATGGTTTATGAAGACTTGAACAAATTTGTGGATCTTTCCATCCTACGAGTTGATAAGGAATGTAATGTCATAACACCTGCTGATTGTGAAGTATCCAGACTTGGACTTGGAAGGTCCACATTAGAAATTGAAATGGAGATGGCTTGAGATTCAATGGATATTGTGTTAAAGAGGCTTGAGAAATATGAATCTTAGAAATCTTAGCTCAAGGCTGAAAATAATCAACTGGTGGATTATGTTCAACATCGATAAATCCAATGTAATGAAATTACTTGTATAATTCGGATCATGAGCAGAAATATAACACCAAATAACACAATATTCTAGAATAATGATCTTAATATGCAATTAGAATAGCTTCGCCACTTCGAGGGGCAACCTCCAAACCATACAATAAGACTCGGATGCTCCAAATGATGATGAACTACTACCTAAAATCCCCTATATATACTATTCATATGTTATGGCCAACACCAAGGCCGACCTACTATGAATGAGAAAGTATAAATGATATAATGAAATGATATAGTAAGCCACAAGTCATCTACTCATATCCTAATACAAGCAATAGGTTAAGGGTGTAGCATGCCCTTCCCCTTCAAAGAAACATTGTCCCCAATGTTGAGAAGCTCTGGGTGCTATTGTAGGAATGTCATATCTTCCCATGTTGCATCTTCATTGTCCATATTCTTCCACTTGATCAGGTACTTAGTAATAACCCGTGTCCTCAATCTTTTATTGCGTGTTTGAAGGATGAATTCAGTTCCAAGATGACTATCCCCTCCTCATCGAGCTCAGGTAACACTGTTTAGGCTGATACTCTCTGTCCAATTACTTTCTTTAGGCAAGAAACATGAAAGACTGGATGTATTTTGGTTGATTGTGGAAGTTCTAATTTGTATGTTATAGTACCAATCTTCTGCAATACTTGATAGGGGCCATAATACTTCGGTGAAAGTTTTTATCCTTTTGTTGTTGTTTCAAAGACATTTTCTTATATGGTTATAACCGCACAAAACCCAATCACCGACTTCAAAATGCCTTTCTATGTGATGTTGATCAGCTTGTTGCTTCATGTGGTTTTGTGCCATGACCAAGTTCTCCTTGAGACTAAAGAGGACCTCTTGTTGATATTGAATGTGTTCTTCTACTACTCTAACCCATGATTGTCCTCTCAATGATGATGTGATGGATGGTGGATGGTACCCATAGAGTGCCAAAAAAGGAGACATTTTAGATGAAGTATGGAAGGAAGTGTTATACCACCATTCTGCAAGTGGCAACCATTGGACCCATCTTGCTTGTTTATCTGACGTAAAGCAACGAAGATATCCCTCCAAACACTTATTTACAACTTCTATTTGCCCATCAGACTAGGGATGATAAGAAGAGCTACGAGCTAACTGAGTACCCAAACATGAGAATAAATCAATCCAAAAATTACTAGTAAATATAGGGTCTCGATCACTTACTATAATCTTGGTGTCCCATGAAGCTTTTGAACTGTGTCCATGAAGGTTGTTGCTACCGTGCTTGCTGCAAATGGGTGTGCCAAGGCACAAAAATGAGCATATTTGGTGAGTCTATCCACCACAAACCATGATGACATTTTTTCCTTCATATTTAGGAAATCCTGTGATAAAGTCCATGGAAACCTCTTCCCACCGCTGGCTAGGAATAGATAGAGGTTGTAGAAGACCTGGGGATTGAACTGTTTCACCCTTATTTTGCTGACAAACCATGCATTCTACCACAAATTTTTGGACATCCCCTTTGAGACCTTCCCAAAAGAAATCTTGTTTGACTCGATGATAAGTCTTCAAGAATCCAGAGTGCCCCCTACTGGAGAAGAGTGAAGCTTAGATAGAATCCTATTTTTAAGAGTGGAGTTCTTACATAGGTATAATCTATCTTTATACCATAAAGCATCCCCTTTCAATACAAATTTTTCAGACATGATTGGATCATTCTAGAGATGATGAATGAGGTTTTGTGTGGTTGGGTCATTTCTCCATTCGGACCTTGCCTCATCTATCCAATCTTCCTGTAATATGGATATGGCACATAACAAGGCTGCAGTTGATTCATCTTTCCGCAACAGGGCATCCACAATTACATTCTCCTTCCCTTTCTTATAGATAATCTCAAAATCATATCCCAACATCTTGGAGACCCATTTTTGTTTTTCTTCAGATGATAAATGCTACTCCAAGAAGTATTTCAGACTATCATGATCTGTCTTCACTTTAAAGTGTCTTCATATGAGATATGGTCTCCATTGCTTTACTGCATGAAGTATGGCTAGCATTTACTTCTCATAAGTCGGATTGGAAGATTCTTAACTTTGAATTGACGGCTCAAAAAGGCAATAGGATGGCCTTCTTGCATGAGAATTGCCCCCATACCCACCCTCGATGCATCACATTCAATAATGAATGTTTTGGAAAATCTGGAGTAAAAGATTGGAGTGGTGTACATGGCCTCCTTTAGTTGCTCAAATGCTTTAGTTCCATCCTCACTCCAATGGAATGAGTCCTTCTTTAATAAAGCATGTGAGAGGTGCGAGATATGCTTCCATAATGCCTTACGAATCTTGGTAATAACCTATAAGCCCCAAAATCCTCATAGATTCTTTAGGGTTTTGGAACCTTCCACTCCATCATGGCTTTGATCTTATTAGGATGCACTTTAACCCCTTCATGAGAGACAATGTGACGCAACTATTCAACCTCCTTGAGTCTAAAAAACAATTATAGGGCTTTGCATAAAGTTGATGTTGCTCAAGGGTTTCCAAAACCTTATTTA
Organism: Taxus wallichiana var. yunnanensis; assembly: GCA_018340775.1. NCBI lineage: Eukaryota > Viridiplantae > Streptophyta > Pinopsida > Cupressales > Taxaceae > Taxus > Taxus wallichiana. The sequence continues at coordinate 912,985,972 of CM031237.1, read as the reverse complement.
CATGATGCAAGTGTTCCTCCCATGTTTTTCTATAAATTAATATATCATTAAAAACACTAAGACAAACTTCCACAGGAATGACTTAAAAATAGAATTCATCAAACTTTGAAATTTAGAAGGTGCATTTGTGAGTCCAAAAGGCATTACTAGGAATTCATAATGGCCTTCATGTCACTTAAAGGTAGTTTTATGAACATCCTCATCCTTGATTCTAATTTGGTGGTATCCCGAATGAAGATCAAGCTTTGTAAAATAAACAACACCATGCAACTCATCAAGAAAATCATCAATTACAGGAATAGGAAACTTATCTTTGATTATGTACTTATTAAGTTCCCTATAATTAGGACACATGTGCCACATGTCATCTTTCTTCTATACCATCACTACTAGAGAAGAATAAGCACTCTGACTATGATGGATAATTCCTGCTTCCAACATCTCTTGTACAATCTTTTCAATTTCACTCTTTTGCACATATGGGTACCTATAAGGTCTGATGTTAGGCGGTTGAATTCCTGGTAATAACTAAATAACATGATCATGATCTCTCTTTGGAGGTAATCCCTTTGGTATATTTTCAAATACAACAAAATGTGCATCCAACACTGCTTGCATATTTGATGGTATAATGTCCTTAGAATGATGAGCCTCCAATGAAAATAGTTGTGCCACAAATCCCTCTGCACCCTTTTTAGCATTTTGTGCATCTGATGAGAACTTACTATTTGTGGAGACTTTGCTCTTAATCCTCTTAGCTCAAAAGTCCTTCCTTCAAAGTGAAATTGCATGAACAAGTCTTGGAAGTTCATCTCAATGATTCCCAAAGTGGTAAGCCATTGAACCCCTAACACAATGTCTGCTCCTCCCATAGAAATGGCATACATGGGACTATTTAGTATGTAATCTACCATGGCAATCTTAATGCTATGGCATTTTCCGAACAAGTAACAAGTACCTACATCAACAATCATTAGTTTACATTCAAGAACTAGATAAATGAAGCAGTTTATACGCACTACTAACTTATGATTGATAAAGTTGTGAGTACTTCCTGAATCAATCAACATTGTGACCCTATTTTTTTAGGAATCCAACCACCTTTAGGGTTTGGGGGGTGCTAATACCTAAAATTGCATGGCATGAGATTGTTGGCTGAGGATCTCCTGACTCCTCCTCTAGCTCAACCAAGACCTCTAACTCTAAATCTTCATCCTTCTCTTCATCTTCATTAGGCCCATCAATGTAGAACAACTTCTTTTCAGCACATTTATGTCCTGGTCCAAATTTACCGTCACAGTTAAAACATAAACCTTTTTCTCTCTTTTCTTCAATTTTTTGAGGTGTCAATCTAACTGCGGTCAAGGGAGTGTTGGGCCAAGGTGTTTGATCTCTCGGTATAAGTGAAATGTTGTCTCCTACTTGAAATAAATTTCTCTTGTCATTCTTGCCATAATCATCAAATCAGAAACCTTATGAGGATTAAACATACGTACCTCATGCTCAATGTGATCCTTAAGACCCCGAGAAATAGGTCATTCAGATTCTCTTTAGTAATATTTTCCACCGTAGAGAAAGGTTTTGGAAGTGATGAATGTAATCCTCAATAGATCCTATCTGTCTCAATTTTGATAATTGGCTGAATTAATTATCTAACACACTAGAACTATAGTGTAATTGCAACTCTTCAAAGTGAACACCATGTCCATGTAACATGAGACCACTCTTTTTCCTTTGAGCACATAACCATCGATACTGACGAATTGGTCAGGTTCAAGATACAAAGCTACCATGGTCACCTTTTGTCCTAGTGGAATCTGATGTAGTTCAAAAAATTCTCCATTTGGTTGATCCAATTGAGTGGATCCTTTCCATCAAACTTAACTTATGCATCTCCACTTTTGGAAACATAAGACGGGCCACCTTTGTCGCTGCAGAGTGCTTGTATTTGGATTGTGCACACTCGAAGATCCAACTCGGCTCATGTGTCTATTATGTTGACCAGAGGATCCACCTTGATTGACATAAGTATGATTACCCATCATATACGTACTGAAGTTTTGCATGAAATCCTCCAATATTTTTCTAATCCTATCCACATCTTCTTTACTGGCCACCCGAGATTCGAGGTCTCTCAAAGTTAAACTCAAGTTGGCTTACTTTGTGGTCCTGTCAAGTAAACCCTAACCCCGAGGAATCAGTAGTTATATCTTTCTGTCTCCAACTCCTCAACTACTATGTCATCCTTTTCTCGGTGTTTTACATGGAGTGATGGGATTCTTTTTTCCTCTTATGGAAGGCCCCGCCATGATGCCCAAAAATAGTAGGATGTAGGGATCACAGTCAAATTTTAGGGTTTCGTATTTCAATACGAATTTGGGAAAATATAAAAAAATTAAATAACAAACCCCAAATAATTTTTTTGCTTTCCGAATGTAACTAATTTGAAAAATTCCATAATTTTCACCCTAGGGAGCAATTTTATGAAAAACCCTAAATTTGTAATAACTTTTGCAAAATAAATCAAAAAAGTCTAAAATTTCAGAGAACCTTACTTGAAATGTTTTCAACTCTAGTAAAAATTTCTCCCACCAAATTTCTTTGGTTCGAAATATATGGTGGAATTTGTTTTAGGGTTTTTGCCCCAATTTTGGCCCAGATCAGCTCTGATACCACTTGTAATGAAATTACTTGTATAATTCAGATCATGAGTAGAAATATAACACCAAATAACACAATATTCTAGAATAATGATCTCAATATGCAATTAGAATAGCTTCGCCACTTCGAGGGGGAAACCTCCAAAGCATACAATAAGACTCAAATGCTCCGAATGATGATGAACTACTACCTAAAATCCCCTATATATACTATTCATATGTTATGGCCAACACCAAGTCCGACCTACTAAGAATGAGAAAGTATAAATGATATAATAAAATGATATGGTAAGCCACAAGTCAGCTACTCATATCCTAATACAAGCAATAGGTTAAGGGCGTAGCATCAATATCATCCACTTTCCCAAGACTGCACGATGCGGTGGCTGCCCACGATGAAGAAACTATCAATCTGTCAAAGGAGATAAATACATTGGGCCATGTCAATAAAACTTGGCTTTCAGAGATTCTCATTTTTGGGGGAGAGACGATCAAAGCAGTTGTGAAGCTCCATGAAGATATTAGTGCATATCTTGATCCAATTCTTTCTTTCAAGGAAAATTTTGTTTCTAACATATCAAATTTGGATGAGATATTTCCTAGTCTACATGAGATGAAAAGTATGGAATCCTCAACTCTAGCCATTGAAGGAATCCTTGAATTCGAATGCGAGGGACACGCTTTCTTTGGTGTCTAAATCTCAAGTCAAGGAAGATACTTCTCGAGGATTCTATGATCCATTACGAGAGCATACACAATGAAGCCTTCACTTCACTTGCCTCGATTCAGAGTTCATAGTTGAGATCCTTGTGATCTTGTAAACGATAAAAATAGAGGCATTCATTAGAACATGTTGAGGACCATTTTTAACAATTTTTCAAAGGCATGTACATTCCTACCGTCAATTTTTCTTCAGCTTCAATGGACGTTGCATCAAATTAAGGAGCTTGTTTGAGAATTTTTAATCGAGAGATGGTAAATTTTAATGATGTGCTAGGTAGGATCTTGGAATTTTAGGTCTTTTGTAAGGATGTGCTTTACTGAGTGAACCCCATGAGGAAGAAAATATGTTCGAAACATTGGGAAGGTTCAGATCCTTTCAATTGGTGAAGGCGGTGGATCCTAATTTCACTGATGGGATGAGGAGATAAATTTTCTGGTATCTAACGAAGTGGGAAGAGTCCATTTCTCATATGTTTGAGATAGGCGGACCCCACTTCAATGGATAAGGCACTGGTTTTTATCATATGTTAAATGGTATTTTAAGTGGGTTATTGTTAAACTCACTTTTGGAAAACTTTGGATAACTTAAGTGATTTCTATTTTTAGTTTTTATATAAGTTGGTTGAAAAAGTTAAAGTCATTTAAGATGCCCTATTTAATGTTCATGTAAACCCTAACTACTTTGTAACCAAATTTTGGGTTATAAAAGGAAGTTGGAGGCTCATTTGTAAGGGTGACTTTGAGAGAGGAGAAGAAAATACTTTTGTATGCAAGCTTTACTTCAAGGAAAGAAACTTTGTGTTCTTTTGAGAAGATATTTTGGAGTTAATGAAATATGAACTTTGTGTCCCATTCATTGTCTCTTGTAACATTTGGTGTTCTTATGTTCATTATATGTTAGCATTTAAATCTTGCATACAAATATTGTCTTGGATCTTATTGTCAACTATATTAATATGCTTTTCTAGTTCACAATGAACAAGATCTGATTATCTACTTGCTCATGTGTGTTCCCTTTTACTCATTCTTATTTAGCCAACTCAAACTTCATTTTATTTGTGTTAGTTATTCATCATTCTTCTTCATGCAATATTAGGCTCTGATTTTACCTAACTCCCCTTCATTCCATTCAATTCCTTTCCTTCATTCCATTCCATCTCCCCATTCACACTTCTTTCCATATCATTTTCCAAAACACCCCCACATATAATTTTCAATGCACAGATGTAAGTACAATTTTGGCTTTCAATAAAGGAATCCTCACTTCATTGAGGAGGGAATTCATTCCCATATTGTTGCATGTCATTTGCATGCTTGCAAATCCATATGCCATTAGTAGCGATCGGATTGATGAGGGATATGATGTATAGAATAATGTGCTGGATGAGATAGATAAAGTGGTAGGTGGGATTAATGAAGGATTAAGAGAGAATCAATCACAATAAATAGAAAATATAAGGTGGTAATGAGTGGAGGACATGCTTATGAAGATGAAGTAACCAATAAAAGTGTTAAGTAGGTGAGGACTTGAAAAGAGATATGTGGTGGATGATAGAATGAGATGAAGTGGTGTGCTTAAAATGGAATTAGGTAGATGAGGAGTAGAGAACATATTAATGTTGGGAGGAAGTGTGAGATGTTATGAATATCCATTTGTATTAGTGCTTCATGGTTGTAATTTGATATTAGTGTAACAAAAATGCGTTATTAGTAATAATTCCTAGTTATTTGTAGCTTGGAATAATAATATACTAATAATAATAGTTGTTAATACAACTTTTAATGTTTTTGTACGAGAGTTTAAATCACCTTATAAATAGGTGTGTTTTTATAGATATTAGGTGAATTGATATAATATAAGAGTGATCATAGGGATAGGCTACTTAAAAATATGATACTGCTCTCTATGAAATGTAATCTCTCTTATATAATACAGATCGATGGATTATTATTAACTTTATTGTGCATTAACTCTAAACCAAATTTATGTGAGAGCCATGAATGTGGTCTTATGATGAATGGGTGTGACAAGAGGATGATTGCATGAAATAGGAGGTGTGTAGGAGGTGATGTAAAGTTAATGAGAATATGGAAGAAAATGATGTGAAAATGATGTGAAGGATACTTATCGAGGCAAATTTTGAAGAATAAATGGTTGTGTGGTCATGATAGATTATGTGAATGAAGAATAAGGATCCATTAACACTAAAGTAGCCTAAATGATAAATGATGGAGGCAATAAGGTGTGTGTGAAAGAACACTCCAAGAGAGGTGAAGCAATGAAAAAAAAAGTGTAGGTGAATTTTAAGGAAGAGACAAAAATGACTAGATATAAGTTATAGTGAATAGATGCAAGAGGAGTGTGAAAGCGCATGATAGATGGTACAATATGTAATGGAGGTGTAGGTAAAAGAAGGGTTCCTAAAGGATTTTGTGATGGAGGTAATAAGATGAGTATGCAAGATGGATCCTAGATAGGTGAAGTGATAGGTGGAAAAATATATGATGAAGAATGCATTATAGGTGTGGTGATTGGGTGTATGATAAGAGGTTTGCATACGAACAACGTGAGTGATGAGATAGTGGATGTGGAAGTGACAACTATATTTTATATGGTATAAATAGTGGAAATGGTGATGAATTTGGTGATAATATGGAGAAATAATTAAAGTAGGATGATCCACGATGTCAAAATGGTGAGGTTGCATCCAAAGTGGAAGTTAATAATGATGTGAAGTGTGAATAAGATGAAGTAGATGATGAGACACGGGGTGAATAGGATGAATGGTTAGTAGTGGGGGTATAATGTCAACACATAGATAATTAGAGGGAATACTAGTTTGTGAAATAATTGGACTGATATTTAAAGGTGGAGTAGGAGGAGATGGAGGGTTGGCAATGATGTTACTTTTGTCAAGATGATATTGAATAATGTTTCATAGTTTAGGACATAAATTAATGGAATGGTCGTCAATATTTTGGTAGGAACACCATAATGGTGGGGTGGAATGCGTAGAAGAGTGATAAATTTGGCATTGAGCAACTTTGTGTAGAATAGAAGTGGGTGATTTGTTCGATGGGGTGAATTTTTGATTGGGTTAGATAAAGAGATAAGTTGTAGTAGGACATGGTGAATGCAAAGATGTTAGTGGAGGGTGTGGAACATGTTAGAAGGAATCATAAACATGATAATAAAATGGAGTAATAGGTGGTGGAGGAACCAAAACTTGTGGCAAGGTAGTAGGATTCCTAAGATAACATCCTCGGAATTGGACCATATGGAAGGCCTAATCAAAATTAATTAGTGGATAGATTTATTAGTGGTGTGAGATGTGGGGAACATAAATTGTGGAAAAATATTCAATAATATTTGATTTCAAGAGAAAAAATTAGAAGTGGTGAATGATCGCACACAAACATGCAAAAAAATAAAGAATGGACTATTTAGGATATTTTTGAAGCATATGAAGGTCAACCAATGTTGCTTTGGTAGCAATATGGATGGAAAAATAGGATAAGAATGTGTTAGAAAGTTATGTGAATGTGTAAATTATATGTTTTGGGATGTTTGAATAGTATTCAAGTGCTTCACCAAAGTAAGAGAGTGGGAAGGTACACAATAGGAATGCATCAACATTTTGAATGAGGTGACATAGTAGTGAAATAGATACAAGTGATGTTGGGGATCCTTGATGTCATTGAATTTATCAAATGTAGGTAGTTTGAAGTGTGATGAATATGGATGAATGACTAAGTTCTTATCCTATCCTATCCTACAACCATGATGAATGACTAAGTTGAATGGGTGAGTGGAGATTGAGTGGGATAGGATTGTAGAGTGTAAGGTCCTATTGTCATGTGTTTTTCATGGGAAAAATTCACTGAAAACATGACAAATATTTATTCCCTAGTGTCAAAAATTTCATAGCCTACCTTTCCAAACACCCCCAAATCAATCCACCCCTCAGTGTCAATTCCAGTCTTTCCCCTCAATAGTAAATATGTGAAAGCCATCAATCCCATAGGTGATTTAGGAAAAAAGCATTCAAGTACCTTTGGAGAAGTGGTTTTCAAGGCGGGTTTTCAATAGACTTAAAGGGCTTTCATCAACCTTTATGAGCCAAGTGCATCATCATCAGGAGCGATACAGGTGGCTCATTTTCATCATGGAGGTGTATCTAGGATCTTGTTGGTGAGAAAAATTTTCAGGTGGACAAATCTATGGGTTTCTTTCCAATGCTCTAGGAATCTAAGTCCCTCTACTTAACCGGTGTAACTATCGTATATGCATGCACAAGAAAATGTGGATTTATGTGGTGGCCTTTCGATCGAGGATCCAACATGCGCACTCCATGACCCCGTGGTAAAGCTAATAATCCCTTGCTAGGGAAGACTTTGTCTAAAAGTGGGAAAGGGAGTGATAAAAGAGGTAGGAGAACTAATGTTGCAGGTAGAAAATCAGATTCTTGCACATACACTAGTTAGAAACTTCACCACATGCATTAAATTAAGAGGAAACAACCCTATAAATGGAAACAAGACCAAATAGAATTTGATGAACACAAAGTATCATGAAATCCCTTAGTCAAAGAAAGATAGAAACTCCTTCTTCTTGTATTGATGCTTAAATAGAAGTTGTACATAGTGTAAGAATGGAAGAAATTTGAGAGTGGAGGAAAGTAGAAGAAAAATGGCTATCTCCTTTTCTTTCTCTAGGTACAATGCACTCTTGAGTTTACAAGATCAATTACCAACCCTTTGAAATGGGAATGGTGTTACAATTTATAGAGTGAGAGGTGACTTATCGTCTACCCCCAATGGATTTTCATATGTCCTTGTGCAACTTGAAACTTTTCGAATTCCTAGGAGAATATTAAGTCCCTTTTTATAACATAAAGGTGACTTATTACATTAGGAACATTAGGACATGTGAAAAAGTGCAACCCCAATGCAAAATTAGAATATTGGAAAGTGAGAGAAAGTTGGGGGAGAAGAGGAGAGAGAAAGAGAGAGAGAGAGGAAGAAAAGGAGATGTCATTCCCGATCCCTCACTAATGGAAATCTCCAAATGCAGTGAAACTCTGAATCTTTAAATTCCTTGCATACTATGAAACTCTTTTAAATTGGCTCACGAATCACTCTCCAAGTTGAGTGAACTGTTAATTTGATGTTCGCAATTGTGGTACCATTTTCACATTAGATGGTTTGTGTCTCAGGATTGTAGTGGAAAGAACATGATATGACTAGCTTGAGACTTTACACAAACATTGGGTGTCCTACAGTGGTGAACAAGCCACTTGTGAATATTTGATCTTTGATCCTCCTTCAGTCCTTTAAGGCCATGCAAGTCTTAAGGTCATTCAGGTCCATGTACAAGACATCACTATCTTCCACATCATACTCATAGGCGAAGGGTTGTGTTGGCTTCTGACCCGTCCATTTCGTCTTCATCTCTCCCTTAGAAAAATAAACTTACTATTTTTAGTAAGTGTGAAAAATCAAGTCCCTAATCTTCAACTAGATGTTGTGGCTCAGTTTTCCTCTTTCTCCCTGCGTTCCTTATTCCTTTTGGATCAACTTTCTATTTTTATAGGTGCTCAAGGGCCCACTTAATATTTTTAGTAAGTACCAAAAAATGCCCATTACGGTGAATTCTCAGTTGTAGTGTACCTCCAATGACTTCGTCTCCTTCATAGGTTCTTACGCCGACAACTTTCTTGAAATAGAAGTTCCTATGTAGTAGACTTGCTATTTTGAGAAAGTTAGTTTCTAAGAGTCGTATTGACGTGGAGTGAATTTTTTTATATGTTTTTTTTTCCAATATAACCCTTCTGAAATGTCAGGCCCGCTTGCTTAATAGTCCAAGAGATTTTAAAGTTTTAATTCTCAAACCTGGTAGTGCTTCTGGATGCGACACCATTAATGGACCTCAAAATTATAGGTTTGGTTTTCTCCTCCATTTGTGATGAAATAAATTTCATTGTGATAGGTTTATTCTTCGATGCTTCATGTGTAATTCTACTTCATTTCGCCCAACGGTTTGATGGGAAATTGGATTTTTTCTTTGTTGAGCCAAAAGTGGGATTTCTTCACTATGGATGCTCTATAGCACGAGGGGAGAGTTTGAAGGTGTTTTATTGATTGCCTTGGGTAGAGGAATGAACAAAAAAATATATCTTGTTGTTTCATGCATCCATTTGGGAGATTTCTTCAACTTTTCATTTCATGGCCATGGAGTTTTCTCTGTGCTTCTCCTTCTGTGTTTGCTCCAATTTTCCTTTAGGACTGCGCGTATTTTTGGAGTGTGTTATCGCCCTCAAAATTCCCCTCTTTTGAAGTAAAGTTTCAAAAATTTTGAGTCTGTACCTTGGAGTATTGGATCGCGTTGAGTCTGGCATTGTTTGTAGTTTTCCCATTCATGGAGAACAATTTGAAAGTCAAGCATAATGGTGAAGTTTCTTCCCTTCTTTTTTATTTTCTTCCCTTGCAATCGAGAATAGCAGCGTATCTTCCTCGTTACTTTTTTGACCCATAATCCATGGGTAGTACATGGACATATTTGATTGGACGTAGTTTGGCCATGTTTCAAGTGACAATGAAAGCCTCCACACATCCAAACGATGTAACTCCAGGGGTAGGTCCCAAGGGACAGTCCTCAAATAAGCGCAGCTTTTCGCGTGTCCCAAGATTAAAATAAAGGAAGAACAATATCAAATTGAATAAGTATGGAAGGTTCAGCAGACGGCACCACGTGCCTCATTGGTGCAACTTCAAGAGTCAAAGCCAGGGGCAGTTCTCAAACTTGTGCCAGTCCTCCACGTGTCCTAAGGTCCAAAAAGGGACAGAGCGGTTATTTATATTGACTAAGTATGAGTGGGTCGACGGAAGCCTCCACGTGCCTCAATGACGCAATTTTGAAGTGAAACCAAAGGGCCAATCTCCAAATGAGCGCTAGCTTGCCACATGGTCAAAGTCAATGGAGAGATAGAGTTGGCCATTGAAAATTCCAAGACCGGTGGAAGGGGACACACGTCAGCTCGATGTGATTTCAGGAGGCATTTCCAAAATGGAAACTCAAATGAGCGCAATCTCTCCACGTCTCTAGGGGTCAACATAAGTCAAGTTGGAAATAGGCTCGATTTAGCTAAGTATAAAGGGTCTGGAAAAGCTCTCCATGTGTCATCCTGGCACAACTTCAAAGGAAAATAATTCAAAATGCGTCCCCAGGCCCACTCCAATCAATTTCTTCCACGTGGGTGACCCAAATTTGAAGTTGTAAAAGCAAATTGAATGGCCCATGTTTTAACTGGAAAAATAATGTAATGGTCTGTATATTTAAAAACTTGGTTTTTCCACCATTAATGTTTCTTTGCAAATCAAGAATTTGAAAGGGCACAAATGGTTGGAATAAGTTGTAACTATTTCTTTCTTACTCGAGGAATTTGTAACCGTCTCTTGCAAGCTATATCATGGGCTTTCAAAGCCATTGGTGGGGTTGGAATTTTGATATTCTGAAACTGTAATTTTGAGTCTGAAGAAATCAATACAAGTATTTTCCCCTTTTTTCCTCTATTTTCTCTTTCCTTCTTGCTCTGATAAGTGAATCATTTAATCCTTGCATGCTTAGAAACTTTGTGTTCTAGTTTATAAAATCTCAAGAACTTTGAGTCTGCGGATTGTGCTTGTTATAAACGTGAATGGTTCTATTTTGTATCTTGTTTACTCAATACATATAAAGGTTTCCTCTACCATCTCTTTTCCCGAAAGTATTGTCTTCTCCCTCCTCCCTCCTCTCTTCAAGTCTTCTATTCTCATGTATTAATAACTTTCTAGGCATAAAACACATTTCAAGATATCAGCAAACCACCATTGAATGAAAGATTATGTATTTGTACATAGGTTTTTCCCCTGCTTTCAATAAGGGAACCTCTCCCATTAAAGAGGAGGGAATTTCTTGTCCCCTGACTGTGGTTTCATTCCAAGTACAAATATGAAACCCAACTATTTTTTGGCAACTCCACTGGGATTTGTTCAACAATTTCCTTTCTAAAATGAACAACTAATTTGATCATTTCTTTGATCTAGTGACTCTAAGATACACTCATGGTAGAAGGGCTCTTAGAATTGAAGATCACTAATTTAAACTCCTGGATCAACAAGGTTTTCAACTTCCTCCAACAAGAAGAAATAGAAGAGCTCATTCCATAAGCACACCTCCCTGTGAAGACATAGCTTCTGGTAATAGCATTCCTCAAGAACAATTTAGCCCTAATATTCATGCCCTAATTCTTGTTGGTGTCTCAGTTCCACTTCAAGAAATATTTCCAAGGATGGCAGCACCTCTGCCTTGGGGAAAAAGAGTTGGGCCTCTGGCTCTTCTTTAACTATTGCATGAGTTACCTAGGGGTAATAGGAAGAATTTTCCCAAATTTAGAGGTGATGGAAAAGTACACTGATGAACACATTGCAACCTTCATTGTTGCATGTGGGGTCCTTGGAGTTGAGCATGAGGATGTCTCTGTTAGGATATTTGTGGAGACCTTGCAAGACAATGCTGCAGATTGGTTTTACCATCTTCTTGCTGGGACCATCACCGATTGGACTACCATGAAAACTTAGTTTGAGCAGCATTTCAAACCTGTTGAAGATGTACATGCTTTGCTAGCTCAGATTTCTCAAATCAAGAAGGAGCCACATGAGCCTATGAGAGAATTTGTGGCCAAGTTTAACAAGTTAATTAACAAGATTCCACAAAATACTAGGCTGTTGATTAGATTCAGAAGTGTTTCTTCTTGAATGCTCAATTTCTAGAAGTAAGCTATGCCTTGAGGAGAGAAAATATTACAACTTTGGATGCGATCAAAGATTGGTTGTCAGTGTGGAAGATGACTTGATCATGTCTAGCAAGCTAAAAAGGGAGCCTTTCAAATCCAAAGCATCTTCTTCTTCCTCTTCTCCTAGAGGTAATGCAGATCAGTTGGTGCAAAATCTGGCTAATGACCTCATTGCCATCAAGAAACAATTGGCTCAACATGCTCCATATCAAGATGTTCCAAGGAAGAACTTTCAGCCTAGGAACCGCTTGCCCTCTTCTCAAACCAGGTTGGCCATTGAAGGTCCACCCCTCAAGGTGCCTATCAATGCTACTTGTGAAGTTCTTGAGCCTGATGATGAGGAAGAGAATGGGCTCTATGATGAAAAAGAAGAGGAAGCTAATGAATAACTGGAGGATCCTGGTGGTTCTCGAGTTCATTTCCTCACCACTGAAGGTGTGGATGATGAAGATGACTATGATGATGTAGTGGCTAAGATGAATAGTGAGTCATATGTTGTTATGACCGGGAGCAGACCAACAAAAAGGAAAAAGTGGTGTAACTTGCAAAAAGATCCAAGGAGTACCTGTCACCATCTGGTGATTGAATAAGAGGAGCTCCTATTCCAACTACTTCCACTCAAAAGTTAAGCTCTGCTAGTCCTTCTCCCTCTACTTCTACTTCTGAGAATTCTTGTCCAACAAATGATAAAGCTGATCGATAAAAATATCCTCCTACTCCTAGTAGTGATTCCCCATCCACATCTGGATCTTTTGACATTATAGACCATCTTAAAAAGACCAAGATTCAGATTTCTGAGGAAGATTTCTATCAAACCCATCCTAAAGCCTTTTCCAAAATGGTTAACTTTGTAAATTCTAAATCTAAAACCCCAACCCATTCTTCTAAAGGCCTTTTTCCCACTCCTTATCCACCTCAACCCAGCCTTGTGGCTGTAGTCACTTCACCTAATGAGAAGATCAAGCCCTTTTATGTGACTCTCCTCATAGCTAGCCACAAGCTTAGCAATTTTGTCATTGATTCTGGTGCATCTGATAATGTAATGCCTGTAAAAGTGGCTCATGCTTTGGGTCTAACCCTAACCCACACTTATGGCTCTTACTATTCCATGGAAAGTAGAGAAGTGCCTTTGGTTGGGAGAATCAAGGATGCACAAGTAGCTTTTTCTACTTTACCAGAGAAGAAGGTCTTGGCTACCATCTTGGTTGCTGATATCCCTCCTTCCTATGGCATGTTGCTAAGTAGGAACTTTTGCAAAGATGTTGGAGGTGAGATCTAAATGGATTGGTCACATGCCTTGATCCCTGTCAATGGGAAGATGAAGAAGTTGCTACCTGAGAAACAAGAAAAGTATATTGTGCAAAAGATAGATGATCCTAAAGCAAAAATACTCTATGCAAATATAGGGCATAGTAACTATATGATCATGTCACAAGATGAGGCAAAACTTCCTAAGGGAGTGTTGCTTGATCCTAATAGTGTGTGGACTTTAGGGTTTGATGGAAGCTACTCCTCGTTGGTTTTGGAGCTGGTATAGTGTTCATTTCTCCTATGGGTAAGGTTCATCCTTTCTCCTTCAAGTTCTAATTTAAAAATACCAACAATACTACTGAGTATGAGGCCCTCATCCTTAGGTTAAGCATGGCGAAAAGAACTGGGAGTGAAGAACCTTCTTGCTTGTGGAGATGCAGAGCTAATTGTAAAACAAGTTAGAGACCTTTATCAGGTAAAGAATAGAAGGTTGAGGAACTATAGGAATCTGGTCTAAGATTCCATTAAATTCCTTGATGCTTTTTCCATTGAAGTTGTGCCAAGGGAAAGGAACACTAGGGCTGACTCTCTAGCTGTTTTAGGGTCCTTTTTTATTCCTCATCCTAATTTCCCTCAAGATAAATTCACCATTGAGATGATCCATAGACCCAATGTGCCTGACAATGCAAATAATTGGCAAGTTTTCAATGATGACCGACATTTTTTTCTTTCTTGGAGCTTAGAGACAACTTTGATCAGCACTACTTTGAAGGAAGTGATAATCTACCTAGAGAGTTTGTATCATATTTTGAAGAGGGTTTCAAAGAAGAGATGGATCAATATGGGTGCATCAAACTGAAAGAAAGAAAAATCCCTAAAGGGCTGGTGAGTTTGGAGGATCTTTTTGATAAACATGATAGGTATATGAAGTCTAAAGTTTCCCAAGGAGCCCGGAAATCTACTGAGACTGAGAAAGTGAATATTGGGAGTCTTGATGATCCCAAAATGGTCAACATTGGAAAATGCTACACTCAGGAAGAGAAAAATAAGGTGGTGAATCTGTTGAAGAGGTATGTTGATGTTTTGGCTTACTCTTATGATGATCTTAAGGATTTTCAACCTAAAGAAATGCAACATTTCATTCCTCTTAAGCTTGGGATCAAACCCTTCAAACAGAAGAAAAGGCAATATAATCCAAAGATAGCTGATACAATTTTCCAAGAAATACAAAAGCTTTTGAAGGCTAAGATCATCTTCCCCATCCACCATTCAACGTGGATTGCTAATATAGTGCATGTCAGGAAGAAGAATGGTGAGATCCGAGATCTGTGTGGACTTCAGAAATCTAAATCAGGGTTCTTTGAAGGACAACTACCCTCTTCCCATGATGGACCAAGTATTGCAAGTTGTCACAGGCTCGGAGATGCTATCTATGTTAGATGGATTCTTGGGGTACAATCAAGTAGAGGTGAATATTGCAGATCAACATAAGACTACCTTTACTACTCCTTGGGGCACCTTTGCATACAAGAGGATTCCATTTGGTCTCATCAATGTTGGTGCTACTTTCTAGAGGGCCATGGACTTGGCTTTTGGTAGTTTGAAAGGGAAATGCATTATTGTGTATTTGGATGACTTGACAATGTTTTCTAAAGCAAGAAAAGATCACTTCCAACACCTTGAAACAATATTGCAGAAGTGTAGAGAGCATGGAATTTCTTTAAACCCTAAGAAGTTTATGTTTTGTGTCATAGAAGGAAAGTTGTTGGGACACATTGTTTCAAAGGAAGGGATTAAGATTGATCTGGAGAGAGTTCATGCCATCCAACAAATTCCTCTTCCATCAAGTAAGAAAGGTGTTCATTCTTTCTTTGGTAAGATCAATTTCCTCAGAAGATTCATCCCTGATTTTACAAAACTTATTATGAGCATTGCTCACATGATGAAAGGTAAGCAAACTTTTGGTTGGTCCTCTAAAGGAAGAAATCATTTGAGGACATTAAACAGGCTATTAAAAAGACTCCAATCTTGGCGTGCCTTGACAGTGAGCAAAGATTTCATTATTTATTGTTATGCCACTGAAAATACCTTAGCTGTTGTGTTAGCCTAGAAGAATGCTGAAGATCATGAGCTCCCAATTGTATTCATGAATTATGTCTTGAAAAATCATGAGCTGAACTACACCATGATGGAGAAGCATGCATTTGTAGTTGTCAAAGTTGTGAAGAAGTTTAGGTTTTACATCCTCAATTCTCATTCTATGGTCTTTGGTGCCTAATACATACTACAATCAAATCCATTCTTACTCTGGCAAGAATTTGGAACCAAGAGAGGTAATTGGGTAAAGAAAGGTGCAACACTATTATCTTGACATCAAGCCAACAAAGTTGGTTTGGGGTAAAGAACTGTGTGAACTCATTGTTGAGGAGCATCCAAGGAGTTTTCCAAAGATGGAGTTAATGTCCCTGTTGTTTTGTTCCTCGGCTCGACGTGATGTATGGTATGCTAACATTTCTCACTTTCGACCTATGGAGAGTGTCCATCTCGGTTGAGTTCCAAAGAAAAGATATCCATCAAACTGAGGTCTACACAATATGTGTTATGGAAGAATGATTTGTTCAAACGAGGCATAGATGGAAGGTTTTTGAAATGTGTAGACAAGTAGCAACAAAAGAAGTTGTTCTCTTCTTTTCATGACCAGGCTTGTGGATTTCATTTCTCCTTTGCTGTAATAGCTCATAAAATACTTCGTGTTGGTTATTATTGGCCCACTCTATTCATAGATGCATCAAAATGGGTTGGTAAATGTGAAGCATGCCAAACGTTTATTGGAAGACCTAAGTTAGTTGCTTTTCCTCTCAAGCCATTAGTGATTGAGTAGCCATTTCAACAATGGGGTTTAGACTTCATTAGAGCACTCAATCCATCTTCTAGTGCTAGGCATACCCATGTGTTGACTGCCATATATTACTTCACCAAGTGGGTGGAAGCCATCCCAGTCAAGAGAACTACTTCCAAGGTAGTTTACAACTTCATTAAGGAGAACATATTGATCAAGTTTGGGATCCCAAACAAAATTGTGACTGATAATGCTTCCAAATTTTCTTACTCTTTGAGATGATGGAATTCTACTATGGGTATGGGATCTCCCTTGCTCATTCTTCATATTACTACCCCCAAGGGAATGGATAGGCAGAATCAACAAACAAGAACTTGGTGAACATAGTTAGAAATCTTGTAAATGATTCTCAGAGGAATTGGCATAAGAAGCTATATGATGCACTTTGGGCTGATATAATTACACCCAAGAGAGCAATTGGAATGTCTCCTTTCCAAGTGGTGTATGGTGTGGAAGATTTCTTAATAGTCCAAGAGATTTTTTATATGGTTTTTTTTTCCAATATCACCCCTTTGAAATGTCGGCCCGCTCGTTTAATAGTCCAAGAGATTTTAAAGTTTTAATTTTCAGACCTGGAAGTGCTTTTGGATGCGGTAGCCATTAATGGACCTCAAAATTATAGGTTTGGTTTTCTCCTTTGTTTGCGATGAAATAAATTTCATTGTGATAGGTTTATTCTTTTGATGCTTCATGTGCAATTCTACTTCATTTTTCCAAACGGTTTGATGGGAAATCAGATTTTTTCTTCGTTGAGCCAAAAGTGGGATTTCTTCACTCTGGATGCTTTGTAGTACAAGGAGAGTTTAAAGGTGTTTTATTCATTACCTTGGTTAAAGGAATGAACAGAAAAATATGCCTTGTTGTTTCATGCATCCATTTGGGAGATTTCTTTAGCTCTTCATTTCATGGCCATGGAGTTTTCTTTGTGCTTCTCCTTCCGTGTTAGCTCCGATTTTCCTTTAGGACACATGCGTATTTTTGGGGTGTGTTGTCGCCCTCAAAATTCCCCTCTTTTGAAGTCAAGTTTCAAAAATTTTGAGTTTGTACCTTGGAGTATTGGATCACGTTGAGCCTAGCATTGTTTGCAGTTTTCCCATTCATGGAGAACAATTTGAAAGTTGGGCATAATGGTGAAGTTTCTTCCCTTCTTTTTATTTTCTTCTGTAGTCGGGAATGACAGGTGTATCTTCCCCATTAATTTTTTTCCCCATAATCCATGGGTAGTATGTGGACATCTCTAATTGGATGTGGTTTGGCCATGTTTCAAGTGACAACAGAAGCCTCCACATGTCCAAACAGTGCAACTCCAGGGGTAGGGCCCAAGGGATAGGCCTCAAATAAGCGCAGGCTTTCCACGTGTCCCAGGCTCAAAATGAAGGCAAAACAAGCTCAAATCGACTAAGTATGGAAGGTTCAGTAGATGACGCCACGTGCCTCATTGGCGTAACTTCAAGAGTCAAAGCTAGGGGCGGTTCTCAAACTTGTGCCAGTCCTCCATGTGTCCCAGGTCCAAAAAGGGACAGATTCGGTTATGTAAATTGACTAAGTATGAGTGGTTCCGTGAAATCCTCCACGTGCCTCAACAATGAAATTTCGAAGTGAAACCAAAGGGCCAATATAAGCCAAGGTGGAAATAGGCCCAAATCAGCTAAGTATAAAGGATCCGTAAGCTCTCACGTGTCGGCTGATGTAGCTTCAAAGGAAAATAATGCGAAGGCGTCGTAGGCCCACTCCAATCAATTTCTTCCACTTGGGCGGCCCAAATTTAAAGTTGTAAAAGCATAATCGAATGGTCCATTTTTTAGCTGGTAAAATAATGTAATGGTCGTATATTTAAAAACCTGGTTTTTCTACCATTAACGTTTCTTTGCAAATCAAGAATTTGAAAGGGTGTGAATGGTTGGAATAAGTTGTAATTATTTCTTGATTTCTTGAGGAATTTGTAACCATCTCTTGTGATCTATATCATGGGCTTTCAAAGCCATTGGTGGGTGTTGGAATTTTGATATTATGAAATTGTAATTTTGAGTTTGAAGAAATCAATATAAGGGTTTTCCCCTTTTTTCCTCTATTTTCTCTTTCCTTCTTACTGACAGGTGAATCATTTAATCCTTACATGCTTAGAAATTTTTTTCTAGTTTATACAATCTCAAGAACTTTGAGTCTACGGATTGTTCCTGTTATAAACGTGACTGGTTCTATTCTTTATCTCATTTACTCAATACATATAAGGGGTTCCTCTGCCATCTCTTTTCCCTGAAATTGTTATATTCTCCCTCCTCCCTCCTCTCTTCAAGTCTTCTATCCTCATGTATTGATAAATTTCCATGCATAAAACACATTTCAAGATATTTAGAAACCACCATTGAATGAATGATTGTGTATTTGTACATAGGTTTTCCCCGATTTCAATAAGGGAACCTCTCCCATTAAAGAGGAGGGACTTGTTTGTCCCCTGACTGTGGTTTCATTCCAAGTGTAAATCTGAAACCCAACAGGGTAGAAAAGGAGTACCTCTATGGAAGGTATGGTATGAGCTTTAGCAATGGATTAATTGAGGTGAGAAGTTACAGAGGAAGAACATAGGAAAATTGTGCATGGGAGTGGAAGCAGCTGGAAGCACTAGAAGCACTAAAGTGGCAGTTAGATTTTTGAATTTTTGAAATTATGAAAGGAGAAGCTTGGGTGAATTTTTCCATGCTTGATTTCCCTAACCTTAGGGATGTGAGGGACATCAAATTCCATGGTGGTCAAGAGGATGACATGTGGTAGTGATCCGACGATATGGAATGAAGGTGAGAAAAGCTACTTTAAAGCACTAGGAGTTGAAATCAGGTCACATGGATGTCTAAAAGGCTCCCCATAGGGGGCTGGGAACATTTTTCCATGTATGATGTCCCTCACCTTAGGGACATAAGGGAAATCAATTTCCACAATGGTCCTGGAGCTGACACGTGGTGCTTGATCCGACGAGCAAGGAATGGATGCTCCAAAAATACACCTAGGGGCTGAACTACAAAGTCTGGAGATCACATGGATGTCCAAAAGGATCCCCATAGGGGGATGGGTGAATTTTTCATGTCTGATGTCCCTCAACTTAGGTACATAAGGGAAATTAGTTTCCATGGTGTCGTCTTGGGGTTGACACGTGGTGCTTGATCTAACTGACGAGAGAATGAACGCTCCAAAAATGAACCTAGGGGCTAAAATTCGGTCACATGGATGTCCAAAAGGCTCCCCATAGGGGGATGGGAACATTTTTCAAGGTATGATGTCCCTTAGCTCAGGGATATAAGGGACATTAGTTTCCATGGTGGTCTGTAGGCCGACACATGGTGCTTGATCCAAGACGGCGAGGAATGGATGCTCTAAAAATGCACCCGGGGCTGAACTGTCAAGTCTGGAGGTCACATGAGGGTCCAAGAGGTCACATGGGGGCTGGGAGCATTTTTCAATGGTTGGTGTACCTAACCTCATGGACATTTGGGACATGAAATCCCCCTTGAGACTCGTGAGTTTTGTGACATGTGTCCTCTCGAAAAATGACTAAGTCCTGAACTGCCTTTGAGAGGGCAACTTGGAACGATGATAACTTGAGCTCTCGGTGGAATTTATTGGTAAAATTTTATATTATCCACATTGGAAATGGCATTTTGGATCCAATTCAGCAATCTGGTCCATAAAAACATATTTTTGATTTGAGACTCTACTTATGCCTGAGAAAAATTGCCTGCCAATCCTATGCACTAAGGTGTTGTGAAAAATATTATTTCACCATCATGTAGGGATTGGAATTATCTTTCCTTTGATGTTTTTTTACTTAACTCCATTGAGCTCAGAAATCTTCTTCCAAGCCCAGTAGTTGTTTTAGGCCTTTGAAATACCTAGGCTTGTGAACCCTATTTTTTACTCAAACTGCTCCATGTCTTTCAAAACTTCACCAAACCTTCCAAAATCATTTTTGTGATGTTCTAAGGTCTTAAATTCACCTCCATGTTGAATTATTTCCTTTTGTTATGCTCCAAGGTGGGTTGATCTAGTCCTCGAAAGGCGGTGATAGCCCTTCCCACAACTACCTGTAGATAGCATCTTTTCAGAACTCCCTAAAATCACCTAGGGGGAATGGGTATACTTTCCTAAATCACATAGGGTTCCAATTTGACATCAAATAGGGGTGACCAGACCGACATGATTTGAATTGGGGTGCCAGGAATGATAAAACATGAAAAATTTGGCATAGGGGTATAGTTGTCTTGCTCACAAATTGTCAATTTTCCTATTGCATATTTGCACGACAATAAATCCAAGAGCATCAAAGAACTGATTTATGGAAAAGTTGGAATTTTTTTGAGGTTTTGGAGCCAATTCACCAAAAGCGGGTTTTTGAGGTCCGAAGGAGCTTACCTTTGTAAAAGTACATGACCTTCAAAAATAGATTCCAGGAGCTCTATAATGAGTTGTGATCCAAACAAGATATTATTGGAAATAATTTTTAACCCTCTATATGGTGGAAAAATAGATCAACTTCAAACCCCATTCATTTTTTCAGGTTGCTCATTGTTTCCATGTAAAACAGGAGATCCGAGGAAAAAGAGGTTTTTGGAGATGTTTCATTCATAATAAAGCCATATTACCCCTCTCATTCTTCTCAAAAGGTATGTTCCATGAAAATACATATAAATAAGTGCCGAAAATGCATTTCGGAGCCCAAGTTATGACCTTTTCAAGTCGCACTCCAAGGTATGATATTCGGTACTTAGTCAAATTTCCAAAGTGACACGTGTCGAGATGAGGCTGAGGTGTAATTTCATGTCTCTATTACACCTTACCAAAGGGACATAAGGTGAAAAAAATTTCTCCCTCCCCCCATTTAACATCTTGGTCACTCATATGACCCCGACGACTCGAGATAAGCCCACAGGTGCTTCATTATAGCCCTGTCCTTCAATTTATTCAATGAACCAACACCCGCCACTTATCATAATAAGGGAAAGGATTATATCCATATTGCACCTTTACAAATGGACATGAGGTGAAAAAAATCACCTCACCCTTTCCCTTCACATTCCAAGCTATAAAAATACTTAGCCATTTTTGCATTCTCACCCCCACGCCCTCCCCATGCCGCAATTTTTTTAGGATTTAAAGCCACAATTTTCATCCTTAACAACATATTTCATGCCTACATGATCTAAAAGAGAAAAAATCACAAATAAATATATTTTTTTAATGAATGAAAAATGAATATTTTTTCCTGTAATGATTTTGAAACCCGTGAAGGAGATTTCTTCATATCTAAAAAAACCATTAGTACGGATCAACATGCAATTTTTACAATCATCTAGTTTTTGGATGCCGTTAGAATACAAGCAATATAATTCACATGCATGCTCCATTTTTTTGTAGTGAAGAAACCACAGTTTCCCCACGACAAAATTTTAAATTTTAAAATCTCCATTTCCAGAGCTCGAGTTGATGTGAAATTTCAGAGGTGCACCTTTGTAGAACAAAAGCCATATCATAAAATTTCATTTTGTCGCAAGTGAGGCCAGAAACAAACTTTCCAAAAATAGTAAGCCTTCCTACATGGGCATTGGCTATTTTTGGTAAGTCATCACCAAAGGCAGTTACGGAAAAGACAATGTGCACCAAGGACACCCAGAAGGTTAGAATGAGTGGTTAGTGCCAGAAATGGTAAAAATTTCCACTTACTAAAAATATTAAGTTTCCTACATGGACACTTTCCATTATTTGTAATCCATACAGAAGAACAGTCTAGGTAAGAGCAATGTACATAGGTTTGATCTAGAAAGATAATCTTAGTGGTCGGAGCTGAGAAGGGTGGAAATATGTCATTTACTGAAAATAGTAAATCCCCCTTTTTGGGTGCAAAAAGTGTTCCAGGAAGCATGAAGTTCAAGTTCATATATTGTTCCATTTCTCATTTATTTGTGCAATCCGAAGATCAAAATAATGGTGAGACTTTGTGGTTCGGGGTTATTGTTTCTTTGCAGAATGAACATTCTTTAGTACACAAATGCACTTCATCATAGCCTTTCAATCAATGCAGTAGTGTGGCCATGTTATAAAGGTCATGGCAGGATTGGTTTCAAGTATCAATCTCTTTAGAGGGGATAGTCATGAGTGATGCTCGTGGTCACCAAAGGAATCATTCAATAGTTTTTCTAAACACTTAGTTTGAGTGTCCCTTCGTCATCCAAAGAAATTTTCTCATGGTGTGAAGCATTCAAGGTTCATAATTCATCATTGCATCAAAGTATTTCACTTATTCGTCAGGTGGAGTGGAGCCAATCTTCATCAGAGGTAGTGTTCTTTATCCATGATTCAAAGAGTCCTCCCTCTCCTTCTCTCTTTCTCCCTCTTCTTTCTCTCTCCTTTCTAATTATTCTTGGGCTTCATCATTATATTTCATCCTATTCACTTAAGTGACCTGTTTTAAAATTGTAAGAGTATTTTCTCAAAATTATAAGAGAGAAATACTTGATTTATGGAAAACAAAAGGTCACAAGTGGAATATGGAACACAAAGAGTCATGTGAGGAAGGTGAAAGGACAATTGACATTGCTATAAATTGGGATGGCCTCTCCATTCCAAAGGATCTATATTTTGATAATTTCTACTTTGTAGCATTGTGAATTGTTGTAGCTTGATTGAAGCTTTGTATTCATCACTACACATGGAATAAAGGCTACATTTCTTCTTTTTCCCTTTCCTTGTATTTCCTCTATTTCTCTCTTATCATACAACTTTGTGAATGTCAATAAATGAGAAAAGAGTTTGTTTCTTTTCTTGATAAGGAGACTTTGAAACTTTTTATTCACGGTCTCATCTTGTGTTGATGTTTGTAACAAGGTTATTATTCTTCTATATTGAATGTTGAACTACTCTAGTTACTGGGTGTGAACTTTACAATTGTCCTACTCACGATAGTAACTCCCCTTCCTAATTTCTCTCCTTCTCCCTAACTCACTGTAATTTCCTCCCTTGTACCCCCTACAAGCATTTTTCCATAGGTTTAGTGAAGTTTCTATGTGTGATCCACAACTTATTTTCCAACCAACAACATTTAGATTAGGATTAGATTAGTTATATTCAATAATGGGAGATGTACCATTTAATGTAGAGGGGTGTAGCCCCATGAATGTTAGTGGAGACACCTAATTTTCCATACCAATAAATTTTCTCACTAACAAGTCCATATTGCACATGAAGGGAAAATGAAGAGTGTAAGGCTCGAGTGTGTAAGTATGTGGTCAAGTATGCACGAGGAGGAGGTGAGGGAATAAAATAGTCAAAGGCTGGGAAAGTTGGAAAAATGATTGAATGACTACCCTTGGGGGGTCTTGGCAGTTTTGGGAAGAATCCTAAAAAAAAATTAGAATTTTTGTGTGCATTGGGTGAGAAACTAGTTGTGGGGTGATCAACTCTAGGGAGAATAGTACTATCCTATTTATATGTGTGACTAGCTCAAATATTTTATTTAGTTATTTTTTTAGTGGTCCGGTTATGAGATGGGGGTTTGAATCGGTCATGGTCATGGTCATGACCGAGTAGGCTAGGTAGGGTTTTTTCTATTCTTGGAAAATGTAAAGTATGGCAGATGGGGAGGAGAGAGGAATTTAGTAAATTGCAGCACGACCGTAAACACACGAGGAAAGTGGTGTGTAGTAGGAATATGGGGAATGGTTACAAGAAATGGAGGAAGTCGGATGTAGGCGCAACTAGAAGAAGCGTTAGAGGTTGTGTCGAAGGGGGTCATAAGAAGCACTACTCATGGTCATGACCAAGAGGAGAGGGGATGGGAACAAATAGAGAGTTGAGAAGTTGATTCATAATATAGAGAAAATATAGCTTGGTCAAAAGAGGGGGATTTCACCCAAGTCATGGTTGTGATAGTGAGGAGGAATGTGTGTAGGTATCACAAAGTGGGGGAAGGGGCATGAAATCATCCTAGTCCTGGGAGTGACTGGGTGGAGAAGGAAATTAGGAGGAAAATGAGAGAGATGGTGGTTGTCAAGTGGTGTGGAGTAGGAGAAGGGTAGAGAGAGAAGGGATAGTGTCCAAATGTGGGCATGACTAGTAGGGGTCATGAGGTGGAAGAATTGGAGAGGTGGAAAGGGTGGTAATGATGAAAAATAGAGTGGTGCTAGCTAGGTCAAAAGAAAGGGGTAAGTAGAGAAAAGTTGGGTAAGGGGTTTGGTTCATGTGTATAAGGTAAAAGTAAATGGGCCATGTGAATGAGAGGGTAAGTAACTCAATCACAATCCTCGACTAGGTGAGTAGAGTTGAATGGTAGACATAGAATGTGAAAAGTAGTGGGTTGGTCATAGTAGTGACCAAATGGGAAGTGGTGTAGTGGTGGTAAGACATGATTTTGGGTGTTCAAGTTGTGGGAAAAAATGTGAAGTGAAGAAATTTCATGGTAAGAGTTAGGGGAAATGTGGCAAGCATATGTTGCAAGGAGGTTGGAAGATGGTTGGGGGAGGTTGGACAAAGGTCACACCTATAACTAGGGTGAAGTAGGGAGGTGGAGAAAAAATAAGGTAGAGAGGAATAGGTGATGTAGGTGGATAGACTAGAGGGTGCAATGGTTGGCATGTATGTGGAGGGGACTAGAGAGCACAAGCTATAGAATGTGAGTAGAGGGGACCAAAATTTGTAAGTTCTGAAGCACATACAAAGGGGATTATGGAATTTGTGGAGTTTGATTAGACATTAAATGAACAATGTTAAAATGATGCTAGATAGATGTGATATATTCACACATGTGACTAAGAATGTGTAAAATATGGATGGAAAAAATGTGCAGGACGTCTAGAATGGAAAAATTTGAGAAAATGATCAAACAAAAAATCGTGGTACGGTCATGCCTGTGACTAACTCGGGAAAATTTGGGTGGAAAAAATCATAGGGTAATCTCACCTGGTATTAAGATAAGGACAATTTGGGATAAAAATAAATGTGTAGAAAATGTAATAACTTGGTAAAAATGTGTTGGATGACATGGTTATTCGCGGATGCAACCCATAAGTGGCTAAATGTGGCCAAAAAGTGTGATTTGGGAAGGTGGTTTATTTTTTAACCATTTTCTATTTTCAAATACAATGTAATATATATTGTGATATAGATGAATTTGGCTCTTATCACTCTAAATAAGATGCATATTTCAATATAATGTAAATGGTATATGAAAGGGACTCATCAAATCAATGGTATCCATTTCAAATGGGATCCCTTATACATAATCAAATGGTTTCCTACCCCTTCAAGGTGTATTCATAATGACCAATGATGGTGTGAAATGGGGAATGGATGTGTATGCATGTCCTTCTTACTCCTTAATAATTTATAAGGTTGATGGCATAGATGTTGTTGTGATAGTTGTGTTAGGAAGTAGATGCATTGGGTCAATTATGATGGCCTTACCCATAAGCATGACCCAAAAGCACCATAAATTCCAAACACTATTATGATGAAAGCATCATGTTGTGCACAACAAGAAAGTATAAAGACCATATCTATTTATGATTCCAATAATCACTCGAAGGCGCAAGGGAAGAGCATGCATAACATGTGGTCTATATATGTGAATAACATAAATTAAATTCTTTCCCTTAATTTTTTTAATTTTATTTAGAAAGAAAATTACAAAACAATCATGGATATGACTACCCTATAACTATATTGTTAGGTTTTTTCATAAAAATAATGAGATAGTCACAACTATAGCTAGACTACAACCATGTTTTTATATATTTTTTTATTTTGGCATATATGTAAAAACAAATGTTAGATCTACAAAAAATGTTAGAAACAATAAGAAATAAATCGAAAAGACTACAAACCCTAATGAAAAACATTTTTAGACTCAAAAAATGAAATAATTTACCCACAACCAAAATGGTCACACCATGGTTGCCAAAATGTATGCCTAGATTTGGATCACCTACAAGATGTGTTAGTTGATATAATATAAAACCCCAAATCAATGCTACTTAAATAAAATGGGCTTACATTGTCACCATTGAAAATGAGTGGGACAATCATGGGTTATTTCAATGAAAATAGTGGGCTAAACTTCTAAATTTGAATCTTAAATCTATATGCAAACACTCAAAAAATGTTAGTTTTTTGGTGGATAGTGGACCTTTGTTGATCGAATCCTAGCCTTTTCAAGGTTAAAATAAGAACATGTAAGACATGCAATTGATAAATGAAAACAAATAAGGAGAAGAAAATTCCACCATAAGTGAAGGGAATGTTGGAAGACCTAGTGGAAGTTGTGTCTGGCGAGTTACATCAAGGGTTACCACCTATAATATACATTATTCATCTCATGAATTTAATTTTAGGATTTGTTTTTGAACAAAGCATCCTACAAGATGACATCAAATTAGAATGTGGAGATATAGAGTAATTTCCAAGATTTGGTGGATGGGGACTCATCAAAGAGAGTCGAGTCTATGCATAGGGCTTATATCTCTAAAGCACCAAAGAATGGTGGTGAGTGTTGGATAGTAAAATGTGATAGTAAGTGACATGGATATAGTTCATGATTCTGCAATCCTTTTGTATGTATATATTAATATAAGACAAAATATATAATGTATACCTTTTATACACATAGGTAGAGAATATGAAAATCCTCTGAAGATACAAGAAGAAGATGAGAGGACTGGTAATTCAATAGTCATCACATTTTATATAAAGCTATGTAATTTTAGTTGAAAGAAGGTTGATTTTGGATCCTAATAGAAAGTACTTGATATTTTTCCTTTTCCATTTATTTTCGACATTTCTTTGTTTAATTATGTTTTGCATTATGGGATTCTGTGATATGGTTCTCTTTTCTTAAATCTTGGTATATATTTTATTGTGTAAATGAAACATTCCAGTATATTCCATGCTCTAATCTAGACTATAACATGTTACAAGTTCTGATGTCATAATCTAGGAACCTTTACTAACAATGGTTCCATTTGTCAAGCCCTAAAAATGCATAGATGGTTACGGACAAAGAGGTGTAGAGAGATGGCTAGAGGGGAAGATAAGAAAAATTTGAAATATGAAGAGATGGTGACATGAATCTCGAATAAAAGAATTCATTTAGAACATATATACATAGATATTTAATAAAATTTTTGGTGTGATCTTCCAAAGGTGTTGGCTACCTAGTTATCCCTGGTTAGAATTCTACTACTTTAGATATGAGCCCAAGGATGGATATGAATGAGCGGAGGAAAAAGGAAATATTGCACAATTTGGATGTTCTTGGAGCCATGTTTTTATCATTGGATGCAAAATACTATTGATGAGTACGTTACTAATACGTATGCTCAAAACTTTTACACATTTAATTATGTTAAAACATGCTTTCTATTTGGACTAAGAGGAAAATTTGTTAGACAATTACCATATTTGGTTAAAATGTTGGTTGTGGAAAAGGCCATGGTGTTGATTCCACATAGTATGGAATGTTCAAGTAGGAACCATAGGGATGTAATCCTAGAAGATGGAGATGAAAGGGATGAGGACGGAGCCAAAGAGTAATATGAAAAGGTCTGAGAAGGATCTGAAGGAATAAAAGAGAAGAATAAAAAGGCTATAGAGAGAAATATGAATTCGTAATAAACATGGAAGTGGAAATAATTTTGAGGGAAAGAAAAAATCAAATGCGTGTAGGAGTAAAGTAGGAGTAGTTGAAGGAGGGGGAATGAAGCCTCCTCTAGAGAAAAAAAACGAGAAAGAAAGGAACCAAAGTGATTGAGAGGGTCTACAAAAACCATGACCCCCGATTAAGAAACCAAAAAATAAAATGAGGAACCAAAATAGAAGATGAAGGAGAAAATGATGAAAAAAAAGGAAACAAAGGAAATACGATTAGACATATTTAGGAGTAGATTTAGTAAGCAGTGGATGTTGAACCTAGAGAAACCATAATGGAAAACTTGGTATTGTGAGAATCAAGCAAGCATACAATATGAGGAAATAATGCAATAAGAACCCTCAAAGGCCCATAGAAGATGATAGTACCCATATTATAGGATATATATCCCTGGAGCGATAGAGAATCAATTCATTGAAATTTCTTGAATGACATAGAATAATTTGAAATACTACAAGAATTCTGAAAGAAGATAAGAACAAAAATATGAAACATCATCAATATTAAAATCAAGAGTAGAAGAAATTAGTATAGGATAATTCACAAGAGAAGTAGATTTTTCATTACATAGTCCCTCATTACAAAGAATTGCGTTGAGAGGAAATTATGAAATTCGGGGAGAAGATAGTAACAATAGTTCCAACATCCACAAATACGGGGTTAGTTCCTTAGAGTTAGAAGAAGAAAAACCTAAATCTAGCATGGTCAAGACAAGCACTCGAGTGAAGAATTCACAAGCCGAAATGCACATAAATTTAAGATAGACTTTGAGCTTTCAAACTACGCAAATTCAATTACGAAATCAGTTGGGGGCTAAGGATCATAATGGCTCATTAATACAATATGTTTATAATCCTACTGCCATATGATGGAACTACCAATCCTGGACATTACTTATTGACCAGTGACATGCGATGGGGTGTAAAATGGGTCATCGATGATAATACTATGAAATGTGAAATAATAGGCACACAAGAGGGGAAGAGCCTTTGAATTCATTTACTAAAGACATTTGAATTTAAATAATTTGTAGGAAGTCTATAATACGTTAACTCAATAATTCAAAAGAAATAAGTTTTTTTGGGGAGACAATTCAGGATTTGAAAGAAATAAAAAAGAGACTAGAAGAAACAGTCACAAAATATGATCTAAGATTCTCAGATGTCATGAGTAAAGAAAACTTAAATTGTGATGATTTAAATAGATTTGTTTGGTTTGTAGAAGGATTGCGTAGTAAAATCCAATTTGTAATTGTGCAGATAAAATTTTCAACCAAAATATAATCAATGAAGCAGCTATTACAATGGAAAATTTTGAATATTATGGAAAAAATAGTAATTTTAGTTTTTAAATGGAAGAAAATCTTGATGTCTTGATGTAAAGACTGGAGAAATTATATGAAGGAAAGCGATCCTAGACTCAAGTATATGGTGTGAAAATTGTGGGGAGGAAGAGCATCATAAAAATGATGGCCACAATATGAAGCCTAGAGGAAGAAGTGAATTTTGTGATGTCTATAAAAGTTTGTGCACGTAATAATAAATTCCATTTGATAAAACATTATTTATGGAAGTGACGAAGAATGAAAATATTTAAAGCACGAGGTTCATGTAGGATAATGTGAACATCAACCGAGTTTCACTCTGGCAACGTGACGAGGTCTCATGGAGGAGCAAACATCAACCATGTAGTACATGCAAAGATTCGAAAGAGGGAAAATAACATGTACCATATCTCATAGATCTGAAAGAGGGGAGGTGTACATATAAGGGGTGTTGTGTAAACCCCGGTTACTGTAATCATGACCTCTCAAATGGAGAATGGGAGTTACATTCCCATAATGGGAAGTATCTCCCATATGACACATGTGACACACTGACGCATTATTATGATGACCCTTATGACACCCCTATGACACCTAGACCTATGACCTCAACTAAGTGATATGACCTCCAATATGACATGTAAAGTTACTCACACCAACACCCCCCTTCATCGTAACTTAGGATGATGCGTGCAAGTTAGAAATAAGAGATGGGACCCGACACTAAAGCTTGGTGAGGCACCCATGAACAACAAGGATGTCAAGCAATAGAGGAAAAAATACACTACATGAGATGAAAAACACTCTCTAGTCTAAGAAAAATGCCACAAATGGGTCCCGACAATGAGGAGCTTGATAAGGTACCCATGTACAAAAGGTAAATCTAAGAGAAAGAAGATGAAGAAGAGAGGAACAAAAATATTCCATGGAAGGATCTGAACTCTACAACTCTAAGAAGTCTCCAAGAAGAGTGTTTCGACATGGTCCTCTACCTTTGGACAAAAGAAGAGCCACCCACATCAAATTGTGTGCCTACCCTTAGGAAGGAAAAAAATAGAGTATTGAATGTTTTACCACTCTATGAAGGAAGTCGAAGGAAACAATACAAATAAATATGAGTCCGGTCACGGAAGTGTGACATAGGTTCAGTAAAATGAGTGTCATGGAACCAAAGGTAATGCCACATGCATAGAAATGTCAAAGTATGAAGGAGGAACATCCATTGAAAGGCTTCTCGAGTGATGTGAAGGAAAGGCAACAACCCCCACAATAGAAGGAGCATCCAAAAGAAAGTGTGGATCAATGAAGGTCTCTTAAAAGGTGGCAAAGTGATAAGAATCCCAGAAGGGGTACTCCCAACAAAGGAGATGAAAAACTCCTCTAAAACACTGTAGAAGAATGAGGAACTGTCGTATTGAATCACAAGTAGGCACTATGAAAAGATGACCAAGGTCAGACATATACTTGTCCTAATGATGGGGATCGACAAACAAAAGAGTGATGTCAGATAGGTATGAGTCATCCATGCATGAAGGAAGAGGAGTGGAAAGGTCCTCACACACTAAAATTGGAAAGGAGGCAGATGCAATGACTATATGAGGATGAGAATGGGACTGCTCAATGTCTTATGGGAAGGGAGGAGTGTCAACATACTCTGGAAAGGTGAGAGAATGAGGAGAGGAGTCCTCGGAGAAATATCATCATTAGAACTAGAAGCACAATCCTCGTCATCAAAAGTAGGACCAAGTGATTTTATGTCGGTGGAACTATCATCACACGAAGTAGAAGAGGAGACAATTGAATCATCATCAAGAACAACAATAGTATATGAAGGGTCTCTAAATAAGGACTAAAAGATGTTCTAAATGGAATGGGGTGGATATGATTATGCAACATGAAGGCGGAGAGGTCTAGTGGCATACATCATCAAGTGACCAATAACATGTTCACAAGTGTTGAGAAAGTCCTCAAGATGATGATGATCAGTGGATGTAAGAACTAGCCCATGTAGAAAGTGTGTAAGACCCTCGTAGGCAAAGTAGTGTTCCATTTAAGCACATCATGATGTATAGTTCTCTCTCCCAAGAAGAATTGGTGGAGGCTATAAATTGATCCTACGACGCTCAAGTATAGAAAGAGCATCCTCCATGATGTGGAAGTGGAAAGCAAGAAGTGCAAGGTGCACAAGAAGAAGGGTGTAACAATACAAGATGTTGGACTTAACCAAGAATGCATCTAGAAGAAATACAAGACACGAGAATAATGATAACCCCTATTTATAGCACTTTATAATTAGTAAATGATTACAATAGGGTTTTTTCATGCAATGTCGGATAGTTGACCACTCACCTCACGGTAGGCGACGATTCGCATAAGAGTGAAGGCTAGAAGAAGTCCTAGTCAAAAGCATAGGAATGAAACACAATAAAAAAAAAATGGTGTAAGCACAAGGGTACAAACACTTCTTAGTGTGAGATAAGATGTCTCACATCACAAAAATGAGGCTCTTTTACTGCAAGGTTGTGGCATATGTGCTCACTAGTCGCAAGTGAAGAGGAGAACTACAAAGTAATGAGCCAAAAAAGGCTAGGAAATCACAATAAACCTATACAGAGAGCACTGAAAAATATTCCCCTCTATACAATGAAATTTTATTGTTTTTCCCCTTAATTGTTTAAAAATGCGGAAAAAGGGAAAAAGAGAGAGAAAAATCCAAAAGAAGAGGGAAAAGGGGTGTCGGACGCTCAAAGAGAGGAGGCTCACGAGTTATATGGAAATCCAGAGGGTGAGATGAAGCGAGTGACTTGACGAGTTGATCTAGGATGACTGGGTGAGTGGGTGGCGAGAGGATTGGTATGGCATGGTGAGTTCATAACAAAGGTGACCAGGTGAGTTCGATGTCATAGCATAAAGTGATGGAGCTCTTCGGTGAGTTTGGTGCACCGAGTCAAGGACATCATTATGAGTGCAAGGCGGGGAGGTCACCAAGTTGACTATTGGAGAGACGACGAGTGGTGAAAGATGTGTGCATGGAACTATAGGAGACATAGGTCATTGGAGAGGTCACCGAGTCGGGATGTGAATGACGATGGATAATCATCAGTGGAATGTAACAACCGAGGTAGTCAAGTGTTAAGGCTAGAGAATTATGTCAAAAAGATGCATGGAATCACCGAGTTGAATAGAAGTTGAGCCACACATAGCGTAACAAAGCATGGGAAAAACAACTTCGGGAGCATTCTGTCCGAGGTGACCAAGAGCATGATGAAAAATGAGATAATTGGCCCCAACGAGAGAATGCCATTGGGAAAATGGGCCATAGGTGATGTGTGAAACATGGAAATAGTCGGTTCATGTACAAGTCCTCGGGGATGAGGTCGAAGACAATGAGGTTGAACATAAAAGCATGGTGGAATAGATAATGCATAAGGAGAACAAGTTCACAAGGCCACATGCAACATAAAAAGGTCGAGTTTGTGGAGGCATGTAGGCCAAAACAAAGGTGAATCACCCCACGAAGCTGATCAATGAAAACAAAGCTAGTTGCGGAAGAAGTAGAGAAGTGAGATGGTGTAGGAGGAGAAGTGATCTGGGGAGATAGCTTGGTTCCCATCTAGGCGAGCCGGGTTGAGTTGAGCCCAAAAATTAATTTTACACCCTTAAACAACCCTCAATACAACACCAAAAAAAATTGATCTCGCAACGTGAGACCGAAAAGAAACCTCTAGAACAACATGCAATATATGTAAACCCAAAAACCATGAACACCAACAAGCATCCACGAAATAGATTAAAACCCAAATAAATGCAATCAAGGCACGAATGGAATATCCTTTACAACATATGCCTATGAAACTTGAAAATCATGAACGGAGAGAAAGAGAACAACGGTAGATGGTGAGTAACATGGATCCCACAACATGCGCTCTAATACCATGATGAAGAATGTGAAAATGTGGCGCATGAGGATCATGCATGATAGCATCAACATCGACTGAGTTGCACTCTAGCAATATGACGAGGTCTCATGGAGGAGTGAGCATCAACCATGTAGTGTATGTAAAGATTCAAAAGAGGGAAAAAACTCATGTAAAATCTCTCATAGATCTAAAAGAGGGGAGGTGTACAAATAGGGAGTGTTGTGTAACCCCAATTCTTACAATCATGACCTCTCAAGTGGAGAAGGGGAGTTACATTCCCGGAATGGGAAGTAACTCCCATATGATGCATATGATGCATTAACGCATAATGATGCATAAGGAATCTCATGATGACCCCTATGAAACCCATGTGACACCTAGACCTATGACCTCACCTAAGTGAGATGACTGTCATGTGGCGTGGAAAATGACTCACTGTAATAGGAACCCTCAAAATATGGTATGTTCTTTTTGTAAGGACACAACACAAAAAAAAAATACTATCAAGAATTGATGGATGTAAAGGAGGAAATTAATATAAATGTTTTTGTAGTAAAATCTCAAATGACACCAAAAGAAAAAAATATTTTAGTAAAAAATAAATTGTTACATCACCAAAGCTACCTTTTCATATATCCAAACCGCATTATGTGAAAATTCCCTTCAAATCCGAACGGTGAGTTTAATATGCTTATTGTAAAGTACAAGTGTAGTACAATATGGAATATTTTCCTATATTAGAGAAACAAAGAAAAGAAAAATAACTATGCAATGTCAAGATGATTAATGTGGTACCAGAGAAACTGGTAGTCTTCAAGTTGTTACACGAACACAAAGGAAAGAACAAGGCTTGGAGCATGAGGAGATTATGATGGAGCCCAAGTACGTTAAGAACATAAAGATACCTATCTTGATCCAAGAAAGGAAAATTTTCTACTATAAGAAGCTAAATATTTACTCTAATCAATTCAAAATAGGGAGGATGCCACGCATAACACTTGGCAAATGAAGTCCAAATTTATGGGAAAATGATTAAAATACTAAAGAAAAAAGTATTAGTTGTAGATTTACATAAATTTTTGAACATATTGAATGTATTACACAATGAAGATATCTTACAAAACATATCTAATCATCTTATAAATCTCTTAGAAAGTGTATCAGGAAAAGAGGTACATGTGAAGAAATTAGTTTGGTATGTAAAAAAAAGCCTTTGGATGTGGACACCTAGATAAATGTGACTTTGGGAGACTATGAAATAATAAGTGAAATTTTTGATATTGGAAGTTGATGCGGAGCATTTAAGACCTTCCCACAATCAAATCAATCAATTAGTTCAACTCCTTTGTACAACCACAAAGAACTAGTTGCATGCCTTTGTTTGACCTCTTAGGATGCCTTTAAAGCTTGCAAATTTGGCTCAAATGACTCAAATGGATTCCAGGTGCCTTCTAAACATGTTGAGGAGTCTTTGACCATGCTATGGTATGCAACAAATTGATTCCAACAACTAAAATTTGCCACTTGATACACCTTTGCCTAAACTTCCAAATATGGCTTCTTGAGAACAATGTTGTTGGGAGGTTATGGGTCACGAAATATACACCTTGCTCTATAATAATGAGTACATTTTTGGACACCCTTTTGGGGTTTTGAAGTTTGGGTAAACGTTTTTGTTCCAACTCTCTTTGCAGAAATGCCCTTTTCCTCACAATTCCTCTTCTTAGACCAATAACACTCTTCTTGGCATGTCACTTCTCAAAATGTGATGTATCTTCGATTCAAGGGCTCACTACACTATTTATGTACCTTTTGTAATACCCATAAGGGTTAACATCTTCCAATAGAATTCTTACCACCACCTTCTTTGGAATAAATGCTTGAAACTCTTAATCTTGAGCCTCCAATTAGGCTCTGCCATGCTCTACTATAGTACCTCTAGTAAATGTCAAAAATATCCTTACTGTCACCATCTTCTTACAAATTTATTTTTGAATCTAAATTTGATCACCAAGAGGGTGATTTTTACAAATTTGGGCTTCTTGATTCAAAGTGGAACTCTCTCGAAAGGCTTAATTCTATAAAAACCTAAGGGTTTGTTGTGGTAGGCGAGAGTGCGGTTTCATTCACTATTATATTAGCTTGTGATCTCAAAGCTTCCAAATACCTTCAACATGATTGTATAGATATTCCTCAACTCTCAACTTTACCAGTAAGGTTCAAACTTCCTTGATTCATGTGCACTCTCTTCAAGATACCCCGCTTTAAGTACAAAAGCTAGGGTTTGGTCAATAATGAGGGTTATTCAAAGATAAAGGATGATTATCTCCTTAACTCAGACTTCCAAAACTTGGAACTCATTCTAACTATTTGATCACACCCTTAGGTTACTATCTTACTAGAATTTGGCTTGGTTCATCTTTAAAGAAACTAAGACATACTTGTACAAAATCCTACTACAGTTTCCTAATGCTCGCTCAACCTCTTCAAACATAAAGCTCACAGACTACACACATAAATACCACCAAAATGAATCATACACAAGATCTCTTTTTTGTATTAAATATTTATGGAGTTTTTGAGCATTGTAAATTACTAACACATGCATAAACACACTCATTCACAATAGACATACATCAAGAACACATAATTCTCTATTTGGAGCTCCAAACTTGGTTTCCTTCAATTGATCAATGATGAGAAAATAGTTACAATGTCTTTTTATACCTCCTCGATTCAAATTACTTGCTCATAACTTACCTCTAATTCATATGACCAAAACCACCATGGAGGTTACATACAAGAAAAGGGATTAAGTGACTATTTTTGAGTTACATGACCAATCATGCATCATAAAGAGCCCTCAAAGACACATAATGACCATAATGACTTAATAACATGTTCAAGGCCCACTAGGACCACTAGAACAATTACATATGCTAAGAAATCAAAAATTGGCTCTACTAAGTTCAAAGTTTCAAATTGAGCAAAATGGAGGGAAACCTCCTAATTCAAAATTTGAACCTCTAGAGCCCAAGACCACCTAAGGACTCTTTAAACACCCTAATGAACCTAGGAATTCAAAATTTGAACTCAACATGCCTATACTAACCCTGGTAATGAATGATTCCCCTACATTAGAATAACCATAAACATGATGCCAAGATCTACTTAGGAAGCAAGTGGGAGCTCCTACTTTGGCATATAGTCTGTAACATTGAGTATTACATACTATGGAAGAGCAGAAAAATTGGCCAATTGGAATACATTGAAATATAGGTAGGATACTTATGTTTGAAAGGAGTTTTGAATTCATAAACATGGAAACAAAAAAACACACCATACATTATTATTTGGAAAGAAGTGGGCATATGATGGTAATATGATGATCAACACAGTTACCAATCAAATGGAAGAACATCTAGATGATTCTATTATTGTAATTCCTATGAATAAGACTGAACAAAACCATATACCATCCCTAAATAATCATTTTATCCATATGTGCATGATGTTGAAATGTTTTTAAGGTCGACACTAGGAAAAGGCTTATGTTCTGTGATGCATGCCATAATCAAGAAAGGAAGAGTTCCTAGAATGGAAAAATCTGATTCAAACCCACACCAAGAATCCATTCATAGGAGAAGAACCAAGTTATAATATCCGGTCCCCAACTAGATCAAAGATATCCCAACTCTATAACTTTGCACAACATGATCAAGACTACACAGAGCCAAATGGAGAAATTCATATTCCATGGGAAATGGAATCCTTAGTTGGTGGCGACTCAAATGTAAATTTGAATCATTGGATGAGAAGGGAACATGAGATAAGACCAATGAGGATGGTACATGTTGAAGAAAAACGTATTCTGCAATACTTTGGAACTTCTAACCTAGATACATTCTTAGTAGAATTACAAAAATATGTGCCTCAGAAAGAGCTAAGAGTAAGTGCATTAGATTATGCATTAAAATGGATAGTTGCATCATGGTGGATAAATATAAGACACTAAAATGGGAAGATTTCACAAAAATGTTGTGGTCAATATTTACATTAGACCATAGGACTACTAAGAAATGGCCTAAGTATTACATGGAAGAATGCCTAGAAATACATATCTAGAAATGCATTGAAACTTGGAAAATTTAGGAGATAGAGATAAAATGGTGGGTCCATAAATTCCTGGAAACATTGACATTGTAGTCACTAAATCATGCACTTTGTGTATTATTTAGTCTAGGTCTAATACTATTATTCATATGGTTTTTGAGTGAAGAAAGTACTAATTAATCCCTGTCCTTTGGCCATTTTACTTTGCTTTTGTCGTCACTTCCGACCTTCCGCATATACTTTCCCGATCTTTTTGTTATTTTTCTTTTATCATATTTCTTCTTTGGGGTACCCAACTAGGATTGGGGAACCCAGGCACCCTTATCCCCTCTGGGGCACCTTGATCATATTTACACTTTACTTTCATCTTTTGGGCACTTTCTAGACATTTTAGCTTTTCATATTTTTGGTGGTCAGCCTTTTCGGGGTTAATTATGAAATTAGAACAAGAGAACCATATAAATATAAAGTTATGATACCATAATGAGGGACCAAGCACTAAGCACTACTACCATCACCTAAGGTTACATCCATCAAAGGCTTATACTACTCCATTTACATCCATCTAGCTCCATCACAAGGGACACAAGGTTGGTTTTCTACATCACACTTCATAGGAGGGGAGTTAATTATATTCCATGCACCATCTATTTACATTCTACATCTAGTTATTGCTCGCTACTCACAAAGTGTGACTGGCACAAGATCACCTAGGGCATGATTTACACACACACCTAGAACTACATTGGGTCTGAGATGTAGTGCAATGCTCAATGATAAGTCCATCTATTTGGAAGCTGAGGACATTCTGACCCTTCATATGCATCTTTATTTTTAGGTTTTAAATGCTTTTTCTAGGGTTTTGCAGTGCTTTCTCTATCTTTACTTTGCGGTGACATCCAACGAGGTTCAATGACATACACGTGATAGGAAGCGAAGGCAAGAAGTCACTCAATAACAACTCAGAGGAGGTTCCCTGGTCATTTCTGCAGACCAGGGCACCCAGATCTTAGACCAGGGCACCCTAAGTGCCTCCTTCTCTCTCCGGGCATGCCAGTCTAGTCAAACATATCGATCTATAC
Organism: Taxus wallichiana var. yunnanensis; assembly: GCA_018340775.1. Lineage (NCBI taxonomy): Eukaryota > Viridiplantae > Streptophyta > Pinopsida > Cupressales > Taxaceae > Taxus > Taxus wallichiana. Next base: position 912,947,480 of record CM031237.1, on the reverse strand, counting down.
TTTATGGAGCTTGTGTGGTTTTTTCTTCATTTTTTTCATCTGCTATTCATTGCGACATAGCCCCAACACATCTGCGAATCGCTTAAGGACTTCTTAACCCTCTTTTCACATTAGGGTTTCAAAATTCCATTTACTTAGTTACTTGGGTAATTTTCTTTATTTATTTAGTTGTTATTAATTATTTACATAACATTAGATTAAACTCAATTAGGTCCCCATTTTCCATATTAGTTTAATAATTTTTATGAACTCGTCCTTCGAATCCACCTTCCGTCTATGGTTATTCTTCTCCGTCATGGCTCAATATTATGATGATTTTATTGAAGCACATTTTAAATCCCCTAATGATCATATTTTTGAACATCGCCAAGATCTAGATTTGTTATTATATGCTACTTGTGAGGAAGCTACTAATTTGGTAGAGCTCACTAATTTTACGGCCATACCAACTTCTTTTGCTACTTAACCACCTACTTCTACTCTACCACTTATTTCTACCATCCTTGTTTTGGTCACTACTACTACTAATCACTTTACACCAGGTGTAGTTTCTCATACATGACATGTTTCCTCCATTGCTGATCAATACTTCACTTCCCTTTATTAGGACCTTCAAGCAAAAATTCATCAATTGCAATAGGATACTTCTCACATGTCTCCATCTTTGGATTCCACATTATTATTGTACACTCCATTCGCACCCACCATCTCCACTTATCCACTTCCTCCTAGTTTTTCACCCCTAATCTTCCCATATTCAATGGTCATGGTGACCTGCAAGAATATCTTAGAGCATTCCACCTCGCTTATCTTTATTTTTCATATGATCACATTCTTTTGGCTAAGATCTTTCCCCGTAGCCTCCATGATTATGTGATGTGTTGGTTTTATGACCTACCTATCCATTCGGTAACTTCATTCACACATCTAGCCGATGATTTTCTCACTCATTTCTCTATCAACATCGGCTCCAAGATTTCCTATGCCCAATTAGCACAACTTAAGCAAGGATCCAATGAACACCTAGCAAATTATGTTTTGAGATACAAAAACAACTTAGCTAAAATTTCAAATGTGCTCGTAGACTCTGAGCTTCAGGACTTGTTCATTCAGAGTCTCCTACCACCTCTCCAGGAGAGTGTTCTCTTTGAGACCTCTCCTTCATTCGATCAACTTTTTCATACTCTTAAGCTTCGTGAAACCAAGATCTTAGCTATAGGCAAGCTTAAGTACCAAGAACAAGCATCATCCTCTACATGTTTTCAAAGCAAGTCAACATTTCGACCATCTACGACAAAACCAACTGATACAAAAGTCATTGTCAATGTAGTAACTACTACTAAAGATCCTTAGGAAAAACCACCTCAAAGATACATTCACTAAGTTCCCTATGGCCCCACATCTCATATTGCAACAACTTCTAGAGAGAAATCTTATTACACTTCCTCCACCACTTGAAATAGATCCATCATGACCAAAAGGAAGAAGTTACAATGAGAACTTTTGATGTGACTATCACCAATGTGTGGGACACTCTATGAATAGGTGTTTCAAGCTTTATACCATCATCCAAGATCTTATTGATAACAATATCGATTCCCAGAGTCTATAGATTCTCCACCAGTTAGTGAAAACCATAATCTTAAATTATTTAATAACCCACCTCCACAAAATGAAAAGAAAGTGGCGGAATCCTCAACTAACCAAGTATATTACCCAGTGCCTCCTCCTGCATCCAGGCCCCTTGAATTCTTAGTTGTGCATACTAACACTTCTCCACCGATCATCTCATTTTATGACCATGATTATCATGTAAATTTCAATTCTAATCACTTGCATATCAATGCATCTATCAGCTCGATTTCTATCAACAATATTAAGGTTGACCCATCTTTTCCCATTAGCACATACTCTATTCCACTTCTCATCGCTATTGGCTATCCACTATTGAAAATTGCATATCCCATGAATAATTCATATGGTGTCGTCAAACTTCATGTTACGGTAGGTCCTTTTACTATGTTTGTATCCTTCCTTGTCAGAAATGTGGTCGATGGTTGTGAAACGATTTTAGGTATCAATTGGATTCGTAGGTCAAATTTCATCATCTTTATGAATCATTTGCAACTCAAATTCATACATAACAATCAAGTTATTTCTATTGATGGTTTCCCTCCATCTACTCCATGATTGTCATCTTTTCGAGCACCAGTTAATGCATCTCCTACTTCATCTAGTACATCATCATCCCTATTACTTAAGGCATAATATACTCCTACTTCACCTACTCATACACCATCTTCATGGCCTCACCACTCTGTTATTCCTAAACATCAACATCAACTCATTCCTCGCACAGCGCATTCGTGCATCTCGATGTAGGTCCCCGCCTCATTTTATTCCACACAGGTGTTCATCACCTCGACGCTCGCCTTCTCATCTCTCTCCATCACCTACACATTTTTTTGCGCCTATGTGCTCATCATATATTCATCCATCACATAGATATAGAATTTACTCACCTATACAACATCTATCTACTATACCACTACTACTAGAGCATATTCATAGGATTTTTTCACAACAACCATCAAGATGGAGGACCTTCATCCTTCAATTTCATTGGATAGTTCATTTAATCACATGTACTTGGGGGGCATAACATTCACAGTCTCCCCTCGTCCCCTAGCATCAACATATCTCACATATTCCTACTATCATACATAAATTTCCTAGCATACTCATACTCATCATAAGCATCGTCATTTCTCAATGACACAGTCTTGTGCTTCATTTCACACTTGACTATTGAGGGCATACTACACATGAACCCCACAAATTGTATATTAGACATTACACCTTGTGCACTCTACATATCACATGGCGTTTCTCATCATTGTATATACTATACACATCTACTTGTACACGTTGCACTCACCACCCGATGATGTACTCTAGTCTCATGGTCCATACTGGACTGTTGAGGGTATACATCAAAAATGGACCTTGTCATACTCACACATTCATCATTCAACCTTCTATCATGTGACATTCCTAGGTTAGTGACATACACTATAGGCTAAATGGTCACCTATTTCATCATCCTATAGTGGTATATGATTTAGGCTACATCACCACTCCATCTATTCATCTTGTAGTGATATATGCTTTAGGCTACATCATCACTCCTTCGATCATCTTGTCGTGATATACACTTTCGGACTATAGGGTCACACATACATCATCTCTAGGTCACATGTCATCACAACATACATACACATTCACTATAGCATGCTACACACAACACACAATTCGACCATTTCCCGATGACACACTCTTGTTTACGATTCATTATTGATTGCTAAGGGGGAAACCAAATGAACGTCACTACATACAAATTCATTCACTCAGGGGCACGCAGATCCTATCATCCATCTTGCATTCCATTCCATCCATCCATGGCATAGTTGCATATCTTGGTTGCTTTTACTCTTGCTTGCATTTTCTTATATATGTTCACTTTACTACACATGCTAGATAGATCTCTTGTATGTCATTATATTTACCATACACACATGTGCGCTCATGCCCTTATCTAGTGTGATCGCAGATACATGTCTCTTACATGTAAGTATGGATGTTTGGCTACTACTGACCCACAATGGCTACCTGGGGGCATCCACTTTTGTATACTATAGGTGTTATTGTTTCATTTTGTACTTAGCACTTTACATTACTTGGTTATACACGCTTTTGACATATGTGTTATCTTTCTAACATGCTAACGGGTGCTTCATGTGCAGCATTTGTTTGCAAGATTACTTGCTTCCATGGGTATCTATCTGTTTGTTTTCTATTTTTGTCTCTTATTTTTCTTTTGTATGCTGAGCCTTTCCCTTTGTTTGGTGTGCACACTTTTTTTTTAATGTTTTCACTTTATCCTTGAGTGTTTTACGACATCGTGAGTGATGTCCCGTGTTTTCAACTCACTTTTAGTGGTTTATGATTGTCATCTTAGGTGTTTACATTATCATCTTGCTTACTAGCTTCTACATTATCTGCATAGCTTACACTTATTTTCTATATGCATGCTTGTGCATACTAACACTTGTTTATTCTAGACATTTTTTTATTTTGTGCCTTAGTTTCTACCAAGCGCATTCCCTTCCCCTGGGGAAGAGTTATAGTTTACGTCGTCGGTCCTCTTTTAGGGTTGCATTCTCCTATCCGCAACATCACATGTGCCCCTAAAGAGAGGGGACATCATTTGGTGTTTACACTATACATCACTCCACACTAGTATAATTCATTTTTCATCCATGACACAGTGGGTTATACAACGAGTGGGTTCAGACCAGTCTATAGAACTCCGATACACATCGGATTTTATGGACATGTTTTCCTTAACATTATGGGGAGAATTTACGAGGTTGTCAGAGGATACATCAAACTTTCCTCCCTATACTACTTCGGCCAATGGCGTCAGATCACCCAAAAAACCAGGCAGTATAAGAGGTCTCTTCACATTCTTAGGGAAGCAGTTACAAGTTGGAGAATAACACAACTTTCTCCCTATACTTCTTCAGCCACAGTGGCGTGAGATCTCCCAAAAAAATCACACTTCACCAACAGCTTTTCATCTCTATTATAGTTTTTTACTATATACATGGGAAGCATGTGTATTTGAACTTTGATCCAATAATAATAACAACAACAACACACCATGCGACATCCCACACCTCATACTAGCACGTAGGTACATCACACACATTGGCATCTACACACGCGCTTTCACCCTAGGTTCACTCTCATCACTTTTTACACTTTTACATATTTATTCTCCACGCTCCATATTTTTGTCACTCCACGCTTTTTTAGTCCATCAACACACTTTCTACATCACTCTACATGGATATCAGTACGCATCTCTATCTACTTTATGTTACCGAGCATTCTGCTCACCAACATAAAGTGGGGGAAAATGTAGTCACTAAATCACACAATTTGGGTATTATTTAGTCCCGATCTCATACTACTATTCATATAGTTTTTGAGTGAATAAAGTACTAATTAACCCATGTCCTTTGGCCATTTTACTTTGCTTTTTGTTGTCACTTCGACATTCCGCATATACTTGCCTAGTATTTTTTCATTTTTCATTTATCCTATTTACGAATTGGGTGCCTAACTAGGATTGGGGCGCCTCAAGTGCTCTTATCCCCTCTTGGGCCTCCCCGATCCTCTTTACACTTTACTCTCATCTTTTGGGCACTTTCTAGCTATTTGAGTTTTTCATATTTTTGGTGGTCGGCATTTTGGGGTTAATTACAAAATTAGAACAAGAGAACCATATAAATATAAATTTATGAGACCATAATGAGGGACCAAGCACTAAGCACTACTATCATCACCTAAGGTTGCATCCATCAAGGATTCTACTACTCCATTTGCATCCATCTAGCTCCATCACAAGGGACACAAGGCTGGTTTTCTACATCACACTTCATAAGAGGGGAGTTAATTTTATTCCATGCACTATCTATTTACATTCTACGTCTAGTTATTGCTCGTTACTCACAAAGTGTGACTGACACAAGAGTACCTAGGGCATTTGACACACACACACACACACACACCCCTAGAACTACATTCGGTCTGAGATGTAGTGCATCACTTAGTGACAAGTCCATCTATTTGGAAGTTGAGGACAGTCCGACCCCTTAATATGCATCTTTATTTTTTAGGTTTTTTATGCTTTTTCTATAGTTTTACAGGTGATTTCTCCATCTTTGATTTGCAGCGACATCAAGCGAGGTTTAACGACATACCCATGACAACAAGTGAAGGAAGTCACTCGGAGACAACTTAGAGGAGGTTCCCTGGTCATTTTTGCAAACCAAGACACCCATGTCTTAGACCAGTGGTGCCCTAGGTGTGCTTCCTTCCCTCTCCGGGCACCCTGAGGTCTACTCATGACGGCTCGAGATCTACGTAATTTTAGAGCTTCACGTGTGGTCATTTCTTCATTATATTCATCGGGTCTTCACCGTGACACAATCCCAACACATCTATGAATCAACTAAGGACTTCTTAACCCTCTTTACACATTAGGCTTTCAAATTTCCATTTACTTAGTTGTTTGGTTCATTTACTTTATTTATTTAGTTGTTATTTACTGTTTTGCATAGCACGAGATTAAAATAAATCAGTCCCCATTTTCTATTTTAGTTTAATCGAGACACCACTACCAAAATCATGGTATGTTCACCAAGAAATAAGAAGAGAAACATGCAATTGGAGACAAAGTTGTAATATGATTTTATTCAAAATTTCACCTTTGAAGATAGTAATCCTATGATTGATATTTCTCTTTGCAAAATTAAAACATTCTTCCTCTTCTACAAAACTATTGATTCAAAATTAACATAATTAATAGATCCCAAAGAAAAGAATAGGAAAAATTGCATAAGGTATAAGAAGGAGACTAGATAAAAAAATAACGAAGAATGAAAAATTAAAGAGTGCAATAAGGTAGGGGATAATAATGAAGACAATGACCATCCAGAAAAATGAAGAGGATAATGAATTGAGTGAAATATTTGAACCAAGAACATCTTCACCCAATACCAACAGAAAAGAAGTGATCAATCAAGAAGAAGCATAGTTGCACAATCTAAACATAGAAGAAAAAGAAGGATCCATGATGGTTATAGAGACCTACAACAAAGGGAAGGCTAAAGTATATGATGAATTAATGAAAAAGGGTTTAAGACTTGGATCTGATAAAGAATAGTAAAATAGCTATTATGGGAGACTACTAGATGGAAAAGGAGATGTCAAAAATATTACAATTATTATGAGACTATGAAGATGTGTTCCCTACAAAATTTAGTGAAATAAAAGGAGTAGATCCATCAATTGAGAAATGTGCATCGAATTAAAAGAAAGAGAAAAACCTATAAATAAAATTCGATATAGATTGAACATGAATATGAAATTGCCAAAGTAAAAGAGTGGAATTGGATCAGATGATAGAAGTATGTCTAATATATCCAATAGAAAAATTAGATTGGGTAATTTTGATAGTCACTCAACCCAAGAAAATGAGAGAAATCAAAATTTGTGGAGACTATAGGGATCTAAATGATGCATGTGTTAATGACCCTATTCCCAACTCCATTCATCAATGAGATATTGGAGTAGTAGTAGGACATAAATTATACTCATTTATAGATGGATTTAGTGGCTACCATCAAATATCAATTTTGTAAAAAGATCAAGCTAAAACCACTTTTGCAACTGAATGGGAATATTTGCATATAAGGTCATGTCATTTGTATTGAAAAATGCACACGGAATCTTTTCCCAACTTTTTATTACACTACGTTCAAATATTTCATTCATGATTTCCTAGAAGTATACATGGATGATTGGGTTATATTTTTTTTTTCAAAGAACATGTATCAAGGTACACTTAATGTTAGAAATATGTAGAGATTTTGAATTTCATTAAATTTGAAAAATGGTTTTTTCTTCACACCATTTGGAGTATTACTTGGACATGTATATGTAAAGGAAGGAATTTTGGTTGATCAAAAAAAAATAGTTGTCATAATTGGACTCAAACTACAACAACACCCTCAAAGCTCCATGCATTCCTAAGACATACATGGATACTATAGAAATTTATTAGGGGATATGAAAACATAGTACAACCAATGGAGAATTTGTTACTTAAGGGTGAAAAATTTGAATGGATAAATGAATGTCAAAATGCATTTACATAATTAAAACAAAAATTGGTTAGTGCATCAATACTAGTATTTCCATATTGGTAAAAAAATCCATGTGCATGTTGATGCGTTAGGGTAGCACAATTGGCACAATTCTAGCTCAACCAAGGGAAGGAGGTATAGACCATCCAATCCACTTTGCAAGAAGGAAATTGTCACCACAAAAATAAATTACACAACTATAGAATGGGAAGATCTAGCTATGATTTTCACACTCAAAAGTTTAAGTAATATCTAGGCTACTAAGTTTAAATTCTTCACATATCATCAAACACTATGCGATATTTGGTGAATAATCCACTCTTGGGAGGTAGATATCAAGATGGTTGATGTTATTCCAAGAATATAAGTTTAAAATAAATGTGAAACCAGGAAGAGAAAATGTAGGACCAAACCATTTGAGTCACATAAACATAGGAGAAGAACCAAAGGAACTAGATGAAGATGCCCCAGATACACACTTATTTCATGTTATCGTAATACCATAGAACAATTGGAAAAAATTGTAGTTCCTACAACAAGAATTTTTCCACAACACTATACAAAAAATAAAAGAAACAGTTGATTATAAAGGCCTTACCATATACTATCATCAATGGATTTTGTATAAATTAGGAAAGGATGAAGTATTATTGTGTAGAGTTGTGCTAGAACATGAAAGAGAACTATTATTACATGAATCTCATGAAGGCATTATTGGAGGACATTTTATAGGGGAAATCACTATGAAAAATATATTAGAGAAGAATTTGGTGGCCAACCTTGTTTCAAGGATGCACATCATATGGAAAAGCATTGCAACATTTTTAATGAGTGGGGAAACCAAATTAGAAGGATGAAATGCCTCTTAATCCCATGTTAGCATGCAACCATTTGAAAATGGGAATAGACTTCATTGGGCCAATTCACCCTCCATCAAGAAGGTCTAGAGCAAGATATATAATCACAACAACAAATTATTTTACAAAATGGGTAGAAGTTATAGCTACAAAAAATTATGCAGCAAGGGACACAACTAAATTCCTTATGAAAACATAATAACTAGATTTGGATGTCCACAGAAATTAGTAAGTGATAGGGAACACATTTTTTGAATAATACCATCAAAAAATCCTCATAGAAGAATTTATGATTACGCACCACAAAAGCACAACATATCATCCGCAAACAAATGGACAAGCGAATCTACAAACAAAGTTCTGGAAAGAGTTTTAACAAAGATCGCAATGTGCAAAGGGATGATTGGGAAGATGAATACCCATAGTTCTATGGGCATACAAAGAACCAACTACAAGAGAAGTACAAGAAAAACACCATTCCAGTTGGTTTATGGAATTGAAGCAATCATGTCAATGGAATATATTGTACCAAGCTTCACATTGCATAATAGTTACTTGGTTGGGAGACAAATAATCTATTGAAATAGATTGTTAGATTGGACAAAAATGGAGGAATATAGGGAAACAACATAATGGAATCAAGAAGCACATAAAAAATCTAGAAATATTGGCATGACCACAACCTATGCAGTAAGGAGTTCCAAATAGAACAAAGGTTTTGGTGTATGAAAGTAGGGTTAAAACACACCTAGGAAAATTGCACATAAGATGGAAAGGCCCATATATCATCCATCACATCATGAAATAGGGCATTGTAATATTATGGGATCTACAAGGAAATATATTCCTGGAATAATAAATGGATGTAGGTTGAAATCCTCTACAATGCGTAAATTGTGTAAAAGTATCAAAGAAGACAATAAGTGCCTCGACACAAGTGGTTAGAGTAGGAAGTTCAAATTTTCAAGTTTTGTAGATTAGATGTTTGTGTAATTAATCAGTGTGTGTGTGAGTATGTGTAAGTTAGCAAGGATCAAACAAGATCACCATCGAGAATGATACAAAAAAAAAGGGAAAAAAGGGAATGAATCCAATAAGTTTGGAAATATGCATAATAAACAAGAAAGAAATGGAAACAAAAAGCCAAGTTTAAAATTTGAAAATAAAAAAAGTCATCTTATAGTAAAAATGATGCATCAAAGGCCTAAGATCTCATGGAAAATGAAATCCCAATAGATAAAAATCAATTAAGGAGGTAGATCAAGTGATCAACGGTTAAAAAATGACCACTTAGAAATATATAAGGGTATAAAAATAAAATCAGTTTACCAAGAATTCATTTTTGGGTAATAGCAAACAAGAAACAAGAGTGAAGTACTAGCAAAAGAGAAAGTGTGAAGAAACAAAAAGATAAGTAGACAAATAAATGGATCCTTTCAATGGACCTATTGGCCCAACAATACAAGGAATGATGCAAGAACAAGGATTTACATTCCTCTCCTTATCGGATGCAGAAAAAGAAGACATGGGATTTTTGTAATGCTCTGAAGACTAGGTGGAGTGACCCACCTCACCATGAGCTAGCAAAGTGTGCCCTAAAAATTTGGGGCAAGAGCAATCGAAATACCAAGTAGAAGATCACACAAGGGCATATTATACCAAAGGACCCATTTGAGGAATAATTGTGTACAGGCTCACAATAATGCCTTATATGGGAGACCATCCGAGCTCATGCAGACAATCATGAGCAAATACCACAATGAAGCCATTTGGTTCTCTAAACAAGATGTTGTTCCCATTAACGCAACCACAGTTTCCTAAGCCATAGGTCTACCAAACTGAGGTATCTCTATTCTCCCATACAAAACCACAGACACCTTGTAAATTTGAAAATTGTGACCATTTATGGTCATTTTACAAAAAGGAAGAGGCATCCCATTGGGGGCATCATCAAACCATGCAATAAAATTTTGGAAGAAATAATAGCGAACAATATTGGCAAGCAACTAGGGGAGTAAACAAGAACATCTCTAGGCATAGTGGACATCATTACAAGAATGTGGGATGATATGGAGAGTTTAACTAGCCTTAAACTTTTCACAGATGAAGTGAATACAAATTCCCAAAAGATCATGCAGGTAGGAGGTAAAATGTTTAGTACAAGTGGCTCATCATTCTACTCTATTTCACACACTAGAAGGCTCCTAAGGGTGTTATAGAAGTAGATAATGACTATTTTCCACATGTGATAGCTTTGCAGTTTATCCCAAAAAATCCCTACATAACTTTTGAATACACGTAATTATTGGGAAGTTGGCTACTAAAAATCATAGAACAACTTAGAAAAAACCCCATGTACCTAGGAAGATAAGAACTTATACAACCTTATATGCCAAAATCACTATGTTACATGATGGGGTCATATCTACGATCAAAGGTTCGCCAATGCCAAACATCCTAAGCCACTGCCATTTTTTCATCAACATGGATATAGCCAAGGTTGAATTGAGTAGACAACATGGCATGATTCCCAAAAAGTGTTTGACCATTGTGCACACAAGGTCCAAGAGTAACCGGTAAGGGGAGAGCTACACATGGGAGCAACTAAGAAGGATCAACCATGTAGCAAAATTAAAAGTGGAAGAGTCAACAAGGGAAGCTAATAGGAAAAGAGGTAAGAAGTTGATCATCACACCAACATGAAGGCAATCACCAAGGGAAAAAATAGATCCTAGGTTACCTAGTTGGTTTTCCAATCTAGATTTTCAACAAATGCAAATTGATAGAGAAAAAATGCATGTAATTGCAATATCATAAATGGGCACCAAGATGTATCTTCTAGAATGATTTTGAATGGTACACATGGAAATCTATCACAATGGAACATGCCTGCATGACCAAGAAGCTATGAGGCTAGAAGATAGGGTTTAACTCCCTCGATGATGCCAAAGACTCTCATGATCAGTGTGGGATGGGAGGATGTGACACAAGAAAACTAGTGCACAACATTAAAGGAGGGTCTAAAGGACCATGGACTCAGATGTAGCTACCCTAGAGGAAGAATTATTAGTCTCCCCACCTAAAAAAGAAGAGAAGTGAACAAGCCCTTTTAGAGTGTGTGAATACTTACACGGTCAAAGAACCAACTATGTTAAGTATGGGTGTTAGAACATGAGTAAAAGAGCCTCACTTACACAGGAGGACATCCAACAACAAAATAAAATTGTGCAATAGGTGTAAGAAAATTCTACCGATGAGAGGGAGCTAAGAACACAAAAATATATGAAGTCAAGGAGAAAAGAAGAATCAAAAGTATAGTCCCTAAAGTTGTAATCCAAATACCAAGCACACCTTCTCCTCCTCCATCTCCACAAGAGGTAAGTAACCAACCAAAACTTGGCAAATGGAAATGCCAATTTTACAAGTAATGCAAGAACAAGAAGCCATCATGCATTAGTGCCAAGGCTCAATCAAGTGGAGGAACAAATACAAAAATTGACACAAGAAGAAGACGTAGCTGAACAACAACACTTGAAAGAAGGAAATTAAAGAACAATAGTTCATGCAAACAACAAGATGAAGCACAAAAAGACAAGAGGAAGAGAGAGTGCACAAGGAACAAGAAGAAGAAGAGAAAGTAGAAGATAAAAATTACATGTTGAGCCAAAGCAAAAAGGCCATGGACATGAAAAGGAAAACAAGAAGAAAAAAAGAAGAAGAAAAAAAGAATCAAAAAAATAAAGAGAAGAAAAAGAAGAAAGAGAAGAACAACAAAAGGAAAAAGAGGATGCAGAAATAAAGGGAAGTAGAAAGAAAAGAAAAAAAAGGAAAGAAGAAGAAAGAAAAGAAAGAAAGAAAGAAGAAAGAAGAAAATAAGAATACAAAATAAACCTTGGAATGCAAAAACAAAGGAACAAATAGAAGGTTTGTACATCGCATCACAACACTATCAGAGGAAAAGAAGTGGAAAAGGAGATGTGAAAACATTTGGGTGGACAACACAATCAAAAATGCCACTTAACACAAAAATGTAAGCTAATTCTCCCTTCATCCCATGTTCACAATGTGTACTCCACAAATTTACTCGAGACAAGTGCACAGGCTCTGACAAGCTAGTCTATAATCAACACAATGGAAGTAGATTTGGAGCAATTTTCATGTAAACAAATATTGAAGGAGTACACACACTACAAAAAAATATTAGGATTAGTTGCACACATAGATGGCCCAAACATAAAGGATAACTTGGAGAAAACATTGCACAATCTAAGGTCGTATGTTGGACAACATTGTCCCAAGTTGGTCACAAACACCATAGGTGACCAAGTCATGAGAAAAGTAATGTAGATAACACTTCTTATGATAAGTTGGTGGACAACTAGAAACAACAAAAAAGTGGAAAAAGGTTTTATTGCAACACAAGTAATCAACACCAAGTATGAGGTAAAAGAGGCCATATTGATACTCAAGGAGTATGTCACAATCTCAAGGAAGCTGAAGCTCTTAGGCGAAGCAACTAACATTTGAACTCTTGGATTGGAATACATAGTTGCAGGCTGCCATGAGAGAAAATAAGAATGATATTGAGGTGGGGAAAAACTACACCAAAAATGTTGTCAGAGGTAGAGGATAAAAAAATTGAAATGGATTTGCAGTCATCATTGCAAGCTAGGGATAATGTCAGTGAATGATTGGGAATGGGAACAAAATGTGACAAGGAACACTTTCGTAGGGGTTCAAGCACAATGGATGAGAGACCGATTGGAGACACTCATTCAAGATATCCAAACCACTATTTGGTTCATGACCAAGCTTCCCAGTAGGCTAAGGATGATCAACTATATGAAGTTATGAAGGTACTTGTGTAATTGCAGATATACTACAGAAAAATAAATGAAGCCTTTGCATATTGGAATACATACAAGATAGACCTAGAGGTCATTCTTCCAACTATGAAAAAAATAAAGAACACACCAAGGTTCATTCTGCCACATATACTTATTCAAAGATCTAAGGTCACACTCATAATATCACCACCACCATTCACCCCTCAGTTAAACTCAATGAATGAGAGCAAAGCAGTACTGAGCAACACCAGTAAACAAAAAGCATCACAATTTTGTGGAAGGTAATTAGGTAAATATATTAAGTGTGTAATTTTTAGTTTATTTATAAGAAGGTCTACATATTCTTAAAACCCATAAGGGTGGCCTATGAGGAGTTCCCATAGATTGAAAACCCAAAAGGGTGGTCTATTGGTAAATTTACTTAATTGAAAACCTAAAAGGGTGGTTAAGTAGTGCGTAGAGGATGAAAACGGTAAACAATGTCCTCTTGTGTCGATTGCAAACAAAGTAAGTTACAACACATCACAATCACCATTAGGTAATGGACATAAAAAAAAATTGTCTCGAGACAAGACAACTATTAAGTCTAGAAAAATGTTGGATAGTAAAATGTGATAGTAAGCCGACATGGATATAGTTCATGATTTCACAATCCTTTTGTATATATATAATAATATAAGACAAAAGATAGAATGTATATCTTCTTTGTGCATAGGTAGAATATGAAAAGCCTTTGAATATACATGAGAAGGAGATGAAAGGAATAGTAATTCAATAGTCGTTGCATTTTGTATAAAGTTATGTAATATGATTTGAAATAAGGTTGATCTTGGATCCTAATAGAAAGTACTACATGTTGCAAGTTATGATGCCATAATTCGGGAACCTCTACTATGATTAATTTCATACATATACTAACTCAAGAGCCATAAATAAGATCACCATCAAGTACAAATTTCTCTTTCTTTGAGTGGATGACATTATGGATTGTTTGAGTAGAGTGGAGTATTTTAGAAAGATCGATTGAAGAACAAATACCATTAGATTCACATAATGGAAGGAGATGAATGCAATACAATGTTTAAGACTCAATAAGGGTTGTATGAGTGGTTTGTGATTCTATTCATATTGAGAAATGAGCCAATTAATTTCATGAGGTTGATAAATAAAGTCATGAAACATTTTTAGGAAAGTTTATAATTGTGCACCTAGATGATCTTTTGATTTCAGCAAGATGTGTGAAGAGCATTTTCTACATATCTAGAAGGTGTTGCAAATATTGATGGAAGAAAAGTTGATTAATTTGAAGAAATACATCTTTATCTAAGATTTTTTTATTTCTAGAGAAGGATTGAAAATGGACCTTGAAAAGGTATGCACGATCTTGGATTTCCCATCACGAGGATTGATTAGGAATAAAACACTTTTCGTGGGTTAGCTTTTATTTTTGCACATTAATCGGGAACTTCAGTGGTGCAAGCACACCTATTACAAAGGAAATTATAAGGGATAAAAAAATATATTCTACAAATGGATGCATAGAAAAGAGTTTTGTGGAATTAAAGAGAAGAGTAATAAAGTAACCAAGTATTAGCATTGCTAGATTTCACAAAAGTATTTCAAATTGATTGTGATGATAGTGGTATAGCCATTGACATAGTGCTAACTCGAGAGGATAAACTTGTTTCCTTTTTAGTGATAATTTGATTCATGTGAGGAGAAAATAAAATGTTTATGATTAGGAGTTTTACACAATTGTGTGCAATACCACAAGCATTTACAACACAATTTAGTCAGTTTATTTTGAGTAGGATGGAGTGTTGTCGAGGGTAAATAATTATGCATCCTAAGAGGATCAATGGAGAATAACTTGGTGAGAGAGAGTAATTTTTAGGATTTAGTAGGGAATTTTACCTTGGATAGAACATTATCACAACTAGGTGAGAGTTAATTTCGGCCATGGATTACTATGTATCTTTGAAATTTTATGTAAGAATGTCATGTTTTTTAGTCGGTTAAAGCAAGATCCCAAAACTCAAGGTTATATCAACCTTTTTGCATTCTAGAGATGCCTTGGGAGACACAATGACAAATTTTTTTCTTAGGTTTTCCCAAGACACAAAAGGGTGTTGATTATGTTTTTGTACTAGTGGTTATATTTTCAAATATGGAACATTTTATTACTTGCAAAAATACCAATGATATAATGCATATTATCTTTTCTTCATGGATATTGTGAGACTACATAGGTTACCACACAATATAGTGTCTCGATAAGGATACAAAGTTCATTGATCATTTCTAGTAAACATTATGGAAGAAGTTGGATACAAAGTTACAATTTAGTTTATCATAACATCAAAAAATTGATGGATAGACAGAAGTTGCAAACATAATCCTTAGATATTTTCTTAGATGTTTAGTCAGAGATAAGCTAGGAACTTGTGATTTGACTTTAACGCAAGCTCAATTTTATCATAAAAACATTGAATAGGAGTACAAGGAAAACATATTTCCAAATCATATATGGGAATACCCAAGAGGAGTTGTGGAGTTGAGAGACTTATTGTGCGATGAAGAAAGGATTGCAAAAGCAGAAGATTTTATGGAACACATGAAAAAGTGCACTCTACAAGTGTACAATATGCTACAAAAAATGAATGCACAATACAAGTAGCACATAGATGTGAAATGAAGAGAAGTTAAATATCATATTGGAGACATAGTCTTAACATACTTGAGGAAGGACGTGTTTCCTAAATTAAAATACAATAAGCTTAAGTGGAAGAAAATAAAGTTGTGTAAAATTTTCAAGAAGTTTACAAAAATGTTTATGAGATTGAGTTTCCTAGAGGCGTTGACATTTATAGTATCTTTAATGTAGCATATTTATATCCATACATCACAATATAGAAAGAGGAGGTCAAACTTGAATCCGAATAAGGTGGAGTAGGTTGGAGGAAATAAATGCTATAAAAGGAGTATGATGAAGCGAAGGTAGGAGTAATGACAACTGGAATCGGGGAAGACATGTAATAAAGAATACATAGAGTATTTATTAAAGTGGAAAGGCAAGATGACTAAAGAAGCAACTTGACTCGGTGCTACGAATGCCACATAATATGACATACTAGTTCCTTAAGCAAGAGCTCATGTTTCTAAAATTACTTGAAGTCTATGATGAGGAGCATCCGGGTTCACATGCGATATTATATCAACCAAAAAAATTGAACAATAATAGTCAATGTTGTTTCTATTTTTGTGAAGTAGTCATGGGTACACGCATTGAAGAATTAAATTTCAAGAGAGCCATGGAGCATCGTGTTGTATTCAATGGAGTTTACAATTCCATCCCACAATTTTTTAAGTGTGAACTTCCCTACGCAATGTATTGTTTGTTTTGTGATTGTCCGATGCACAACATTGTCCACATAATCATGTTCGGGCCAAAACTTGAATAATTGAATATTCAAAGGTGCACTTCTCGAGAAAGGTAGGTTCATTGTGTTTGGTCTATTTTCCGGGTCCTTTGGACTTTGCATTTTAATTTTGTAAATTTAGGAGTATTATGTGGCATGAATGACTACATAAATAGAGCCAATTTACTGTAGAAAAGTAATTTAAGTTCTTCATGTGTCGCTTAAGAGAGGAATATGGATGTGAGCTCAATGCTCACTAAATTACGATGATGCAAAATAACCATAGTAACAATGTAAAATTTGTGGGTGTCGCAATGATATAAGATGTGATACGATTATTAAGGAGTGATTGTATGAGGTCGAATCGTTGGTGACCGGTTTGAGGGTGTTCTTTGAATAATAAATTTGGAAGCTTTGATCTCCTCAAATATGTACTCATTGATCTTTATGTTGATGTATGTTTTTTTTTTTGAATATTATTCTATGCATATTCTAGAGGCCATGAGGTCCGAGGTTCTCCTTATTTGAACTCGTTGACCCCATTTGTGTCACATAACTTAGGACTAACCTAACATGTTAAAAATTCTCTCATATTTACTAATTTCTAAAAAATATTAAGATAATGATCTTCAACCACCACTACTTGAGTATCCTCTTATATTGTAAGTATTTAATGTGCTTCCTAACCGTAATAGCAATGGATAAACAAACCCTCACAAGATCAATCGATCCTATATACCCAAATTTTTTATTTAAGAACCTAATTTGTCTTTAGCTGATCTCAACATATTTTAAAACTTATTATTAGTGATATAATTATATGAATTTACCTACCCCCACGGGGATTAATTTCACTTTTTTCCCCTAAATGGAAGCCCTTATTAATTGACCATAGAATTGAACCCACCAACCGTGTCATTTGGGTCCTCTTTAATATTGAGGCTGCCCTTTGGGCTTGTTAATATTTACACCTCGAATTATGTGGGTGAAAGGGCCGATCGTGGCGATGGATAGCCAACTCCATTCTCGATGCCTCTTGGGTAATAAGTGGATATTTTAATATGGTTGAGTCACCAAACGATAAATGCGGCCACCCTCCATGAGGTGGACACCTAATGAAAGGAAGTGTGGTACTTCATGTAAAATAAATTCATATTCTTTGATCCTAACGCATCTCACTTTCCCACCTCTGCAGCTTGGTACACATGGTCCAATCTTTGTGGAGGGACAAATCATGTCCTTAAATGGCTTTCTGAGGCCATGATGTCACTCAAAACTTTTTGAGTTTGATAACATTTATTCCATGCCATTGGAGGTTATGCACGACATTGTCCTTTAGGACCACTCCCTATACGATTTCGTATTTGTTGGTATGATGCTGCGCCCATTTTATCATAAAGGCCGATTCTTTCTTAATGCGGCCTTGATCCAACATGGCCCCACCGTTAATCATATCAAACGGATTTGAAATTTAATTCCACAAATTAGTAATCGCGATTTCATCCACCTATGCAAACCGATTGGATACAATGATAGGAAGATGTCTTTGACTCGGACTACCATATTTCTTAGAATCTACTGACCCACAAATTGGTGGAAAAAATCAGCATTTCTCATACACCGCTAACACCTCAGCTCTCGGTCGGGAAAGCGATGGTGATTCAAGGCAATCCCTTCTCGACACTTTGTAGCGCAAGTTGCTGACACTCGACATCAAATCAATTTCTGAGACAACTATAATGTCGAGGCGCTCGGAGGCTCGAATGCATTGGCTCAAGGTTGGATATCGAGTCTCGAAATAATTCTTTCTTTCGTCAAGCTAGAAAGACTTCTCAATAGATCTGAGCTATCATGGACAATAGAGCTCGAATTAACTGACCCAAAACTTATGTTGTAAGCCTTTGTGTGCCATTACAAGCTCATCTTTCAAGCTCAACTACCTCGTACATCTCGTAAAGCCACTCTTGACCAATGTTTGGGGTTGTGTCACGCAAATCTTCGAGAGACACAAAAGGTGATCTGTGAAAGAATGCTCTCCATTGAAGACCTCCATGAAGCCACTATGCAAATGGCTAATGATAAAGCATCGGGATGTGATGGATTCCCATGTGAATTCTATAAAACTCTTTGGGATTCTATCGGGAAAGACCTTTTTCAAGTCTATCTTGAAGGGTTTCAAAACCACTCCCTAAGACCATGCATTAACAAGGGGAGTATCAAGTTTATCCGTAGCGAGGAGATCCCGAGTAAATCACTTCCAAAATCAAGTTTCTCCTACAAAATCATTGCCAAAGTGTTAGCTCTATGATTATGCAATCTTCTACATGTTATTATTCAGCCAGAGAAAACCTGCTTCATACAGGGGCATTTTATCCTGGATAACATCATTGCAGTTTAGGAAGGCATGGAATGGGCTCGCAGATCTCATCAGACTGTTATGTTTATCAAGATTGACTTTGAAAATGATTATGATTGGATTAAATGGCCTTTCATCCTCGCCATGCTTCAGGCCCTTGGCTTTGGACCCATTTTTATTTAACCGTCAATATGCTCTTTGCAGACGCATCTTCTCAAATTTCTATCAATGGCCTTAGCTCGGAGCCCTTTGGACTTTTTTGGTCTATCAAGCAAGGTTGTCCTCGTGCCCCCTGCATTGTATGTGCTAACAACCAAAGGATTTGGTTATTTCTTAGCTCATGCCAAAGCTCAAGGTCTTGTGTGTGGAATCTACACTGATGAACCCGATTCTCAACTCCTCAATGGGCATTTTGAGGATGATTCCTTTCTTATGGTTATCGAGGATGAGAACAACATTGGAAATTTTATGCAATGCTTAGATACTTTCTACCTAGCTTCGGGTTCATCCATTGATGGCGAATAACTCAATGTTATCAGAAATCTTTCCTTCTGCGCTACTTTACTAGCTTGCCAAATTTGATTGGAAAATTTTGCAGCATGGTGAGATTTTCAAATTCCTAGGTATTCCTTTTGCTTTTCAAGCCTCCGACTAATCTATGGCATTATGTCATTCAACGGGTGGCAAAAAAACTAGAATACTGGCTTACTAGGCGTCTATCTCTGGCTAGTAAATTCCAAATTTTCTCTAAATTTCTAGCTACTACCCATGTCTACCACTTGTCTTGTTGGGTTCCTTCCAAGGCCTCCATCCAAAAGCTGAAAAAGTTGCTCAAAGCTTTCCTCTGGGCTAATGCCTCTGTAGGAAAAGGTTTTCATCGAGTAGCTTGGGATATAGTTGTTTGCCTCGCAACTCGAAAGCCTCGGGATTATCCACATTTAGCGCCAAGGAAAGCTCTCTATTCTAAGTGGATTATCGAAGCATCACCACCAAGAAGCTTGGAAAGTTCTTATACGACATGGCATCAATGAAGGCTCTCCTTAGGGCTGCCTGCATGGAAAGGCTTAGGGTTTGTCAATTTTATCATACCCCCTGTGCATGTATGTCAAAATTGTTGGCGCTTTTGTGCTTTAATTATTTGGAAAGCGTGGGAATGTGTCAAACCCTAGATTTTATGGAAAGGGGATGGCTTTCACAATGGGTTATTTCTTAACCAACAATCTCTCTGGTGGTCGCTGATTTTTCAATCCCAAGATCAATGCTTAGCAAAGGTCCGAGGAATCTCCAAGCTAAAAATTCTTCAAGTGTTGAATTCACACCATCGGTGACTTCTTTCTACAAGAACACGTAATTCGGTTATCTTTGCCATATTTTAAAGCTCTGTTTCAGCTTTCTAACCAGGATCAGGATACTTTCAATACTATGATCAATTCGGTTCCTGATCACATGCTACATAAGATTGGTGTGCACTCTTATCGCCCTTGTTTGTGTTTGGAAGTGGTATGCTGATACTCCTTTCTTTAACTATAAAGCCAACAAAGGCTATTGATGGCTCTCACCCCATTTGCCCATGGTGGAAAAACTTAATACTCGTTGGGGAATTCACACCACTCTATCTACCTAGGGTAGATGGTTTGAGATTGTTTGGACTATATGTGTGGAGCCCAAAATTGCTCACTTTCTTTGGTGTATTCTACACCAAGGCCTTCTATTGGGGCCCGTCTTGTTCAAATTGGGATTCCAGCTCCCAAATGCCCCTTCTGTGGGTATCGGGAAACACTTTTGCATGTCTTATGAATCGTCCCAAAGCCCAAATTGCAGAACCGGATCCATAATTTTTTCTTTCCCTCACGGCCCCACTATTTCACTTGGCAGCATATCCTCTTGGGAGACAATCCCAAACTTCTACCTATGTTCACCCAGATTTGGCATGTTTTCAGAGGGGAGATTTTATTTTGGATATGGAAAGAAATAAATGCATTTTCTTTGCTAATTCTATAGTTGATCAATCTTTCTCGATTTATAATAAATCTATGGTGATCTCCAATGTACTTCTACAGATTTAAGTCCAAGCTAACAAGGTGGCACTGGAGGTGGACCACCTCAAGACTCTGTTGCGACGACATCGGGGAAGCCCGTGTAATGTTTCCCGAGTGCCTCCATCTCCCCACCGGGCACTCCTTTCCTTCGGCCGTGGAGGCCGTCGATGCAGCAGATCCCAACGTCGTGTCTTCTGGGATTTCACATGTCGCTCTCTCAGGTCTGAGTCATCGGCATAGTCATTCACCTGTGCGCCATTGTGGTCAGGGCTCACCGCCGCACTCCTCGGCTCGCCAGCAGGCTAGGGCTTGCCACCTCGGTAACATGGGTGGGGGTATCTGCCACATTCGTCGGCTCACAAAGCAGGTGGGGTCTCTCCCCGCCATCACTTCACATTAGGCCACTTGGCAACCGTCACCACCCTTTCCTTCCTTTGGCGAATTCCTGCGGCTCAGCCTCGCCATTCATATGTGCGAGGAAGTAGACCCTGAGGAAGAGCTTGCTACTGGATGGGAGATTCCAAACACTGGCAAAGATCTGCCTAGTTCGGGGTGGTCGTATGATAAGGATCTGCTTGCCTCGGGCATGTTTGTAGTTCTTTGCTTGATTTTGCCTTTGTTTTTGTCAGGAACGATGCTTTTTGTTTTGTTGTACTTTCCTAGGTTTGGCCTAGTTTGACTTTTGTTGTTCTAGGCTTAGCGTAGTTTGTTCGTGGTTTTGGGGCGTGTTTTCATACCGCCCGCTTTTTGTTGAAAGCTATCTTGTATCTTATTGCATTAATATAATATAAGATCTTTTCATCAAAAATACCATTTTTCGTGAACAATTGTAAATTATACTTTGACATTTTATAAATATTACTTGATTGTGATAATTACACCTCTTAAAATAATGAGACAAATGATAATAATACTCTCTCTAAAATAAGTCTCATAACTATTTTAACCCTAGATATATTTATTTCCCACATCGGGAAAATGGCAATAAATAAGCTTTTTAGTAAAAGTTTAACTGTTAATTTCATTGTAGAAAATTTTATCCAAATAATAAGTATATGATCATGAAAAATATAAAAAGTTATTAATGTTAATAGTTTTATTTTGGTTTTTCGCATTTTATGTTGATTAATAATTCTATTATGTTTTGTGTAAATTTTATATTTTCGTTGTGACAAATGATGTCAAATTAGTTATGTTATTTTGTAGAGTGAAAAAAAAATAGGAGTAAAAATAAACTCGTGAGAATACATGCCATAACCAATTTAATAGACTTCTTTAAACAAAAAGAATTTATTTATAAATAATAGTCGAATTTAAAATTAAAATTTATTTCTAACAATCAAACGAATATCAAATATTAAATATAAAATTAATTATTAACTCACAAACATTATAATCCATCACCACCTCCAAGACATTATAGAACACCTATATGCAACCATCAAATGCCCTAAATAATTAAAAGATAAACTATTACAACCAAGTCTAAAATAATATTCATCAAAGTAATCAAATATTAAAGTACATAATTATAATTACGCACTCGAATACAATTATTAGTCGTTAACAGAGTGGGACGCACGTGACCAGCGCGAAGTAGCCGGTTACCAGGCAAAAAGAATCGGCAAACCACTACCGACTACCGAGTGACCCGGTGAACCCGAAAATGATTACGTTTGCACAAATCATTGTTAATGAGCAGAATGGGAATGACGGCTTTCTGCCTGTTAACTGCCGGTAACAAGCAAAGCCTTGTGGGCCCCGCCAAAACCGGAACACACCACATCATTTAATTAAACAAATGTCTTTTAGTCTACGTATCTCCCCCATAGAGGGCCCCACAAAATTATTATATTCTTTTCGAATATTTGTATCCTCTCGAAATTTCAAGCCTCATAATTTGTATACTCAAATTGTGACAAATATTGAGAAGAATGTTTGTTTTCTGTTCCCAACTTTAGATTCTCTTTGATTTTAACACTTCCCACATGAAATTCTTTGATTTTAGTTCAGTTTTTCTTTTGGATTTCTTTTGATAAAAGTTAAAATGCTTTCTTCTAAAGTAAAATTGGAGACAATGACAAGATAGTTGCAATTTGGGTGTCACATAGAAGTGGACGCTGACTAGACAATGTACACCCATTTGGACACTACACAATGTATATCCACCCACTGTTTGGACATTACACAATCTAAATGTATCACGTCAATGCAAAACTTGCATATTTTTAGGGTGTCATATGTGTCTGTGTCCATGTGGGACCACTTGTGGGCATGGGGTTATTATTGTGACCCATAAAGGAGGGGTTTAAGTCAAAAACTTGTATCCTCCTTTGTATGTTATGTGTTTCCTCCTATAAGGAACTTTAATCATTTGTGATCCATAAGTCAATGAAAGAATTGAAGGCACTCTCCATTTCACTTTGCAAAAGGTACCTATGGGCCTAAGGCATATCTTCACCTAATGGAGCTTCTAAGATGAAAGTCATAATGAAGGGGATCCTAAGAGACTCAAGGTTTGTCATGTAGTAGGTAATCAAATGATCCTAAGGCATGTGGGGAAAGGGAAAAGACTAAAGGGAAGATGAACATGATGTTTGTGAAAGTCAAATGAATGTTATCAATAAAATATGGGTTAATAAATCTATCATCCATAGGGGACCAATCTTTTAGAAGAAAAATATTGTCTAGATACCTTGATGATGGGGTTTACATGAGTTGGTCTCCACAAATGCTCTTATATTTGGAATGGCTTGAGGAAAGCTCAATCTATAATTTAGGATCATTTATATGGGTTGGGATGGGGTAATCTATTTTATTATAGGGCGATTGATGCAATTCTCATTTCAATAGTGATAAATAAATTACAATTAAATACAACATAATTAATTTAATTATTTAGTGTATAGTAATGTTTCAATGAGATTTTCAAATTTAGTGGTAGGATATGTATATAATGTTTAAAGGTGTATTGATTTTAAATTATGATTTAGTGAGTCATTTGAATTTGAATTTGGAAACGAATATTAAATATATCAAAAATCGTTTTTAAATATAAATTTAATAAGAAAAAAATGTAGAAAGGTTGAGATGTTTCTAGTAGATGTTCAAAAATATAAAAATTATCATAGATGAAAAACATGTCCAAACAAATTTGATAATTGTGTTTGCTTAATTTATTTCTTTTCTTTTCATGCTTTGATTTGCACAATGTGATACTCAAAACTTGTAAAACAAACTTTCTTCTTTTTCTCGGGTAACTCTGCATGTGTATAATATCTTAAAGCTTAATGAAAACATAGTGAGCTTTAGGAGATTTTGAGGGTTACTATGGCTCAATAAATACCATTTAATCATTAGGCCCCTAAATAATGGAGACCACTTAATAAAATTATTTTGAAAATAACATAAATGAAAACAATTCCAATTATATATAAAACTTAGGTTGTGCGTCAAAAGTTATCCAAGTATAATAGCTTCGAGAGAATGCTAAATACTCTAAAAATTGGTGTATCTCTATAGATCCTTGTGTATGCTCAATAATACTAGATGTCTAGTGTATCTCTTAGTGTCAAATGAGCTACATTGCTTACGTATTTATAGATAATTGAATTAAATTAGGACTTTATTAGCACATAAGTCAATATTGAAAATAATCAAAAGGAGAAAACATGGGGCAAATGAGGTAAGTGTGCTTAGACTAAATAGAGTAAAAATGCAGGACCAAAACCATTTGTATAATTTTGGCATGTGTCATATTCGTTGGTACATTTTTTTACCAAGAATTGGAAGATTCGAGGGGTGGGAAGAATAATGGAGACCATTAAACATATACAAATGTTCCAATAAGGCCTAATTTGGACCAATGATCAACAAACATACAAGTAAGTCTTATAATCATTCTAATAAAATAATAATAAATGTCTTAGGATATTTATAGACATCTACATTTTCCACCACTTTTGATTATGTGTAAGCATTCATTTCAAAGTAAAACGGGGTATATGGAATATTTCGATCTACATGTTTAGATCTCTCGGAATAGAACCCAATGCGCTTAGAAAATCACAAAAACATTCTTATTTTTATACACATGCATGGGTTATTACAAAATAATAATAATTTTTAAATATGAAGTAATAAAATTGAATTACCTCATTCTATTGAGATGTGAATACTAGGCGAGTTGAATGCTTCCAAATATGTGTAAAATCATGGAAAAAATACTCGAATAAATTCTTTAGTAGTAACATTTTGAACAAAATTATAAGTACCATCATAAAGAAAGTTGAATGATATCATAAGTACTATAGACACTCAAATTTGGCAATTTACTCTTTGACACTGTCGGTTTTGACAATGCACTCTTGCTAATATAAATACAACCTTTCCATTCACACTTAGCACATTCAAAGGTCTCGTATCTATCTTTTTTATCCTTACAACTGAAATGTCATCAACTTCGAGAATAAAATTCATAAAAACATCAATTGACAAGTTGCAAACTTTAGATTGCATGTTTTTAGTCCCAAGGTAAGGTCGCATAACTGGTCAAGTATGTTTCTAGTCTTGGTGATTTATGCAGTCTTGTCGATATGTTCTCCAACTTTGCTTTTAATTTCATATTCTTTGTTGGGTCTTTTAATCCCTCTAGGTCGGCCTCTCCTCGATAAATAACATACAAAAACCTATATATGCAAGTAAACATTGCCTCATTTTCTAACTTGGAAATATTATGGCACTACATGAATACACTCACTTCCAACACTTCCAAAAGGCATCCAAGGCTCCCTAAATCTCGCAATAACACATCTATAGTCATTAGAGTAACAATCACTATAGGTATACAACTTCTTACTAGGTTGAGGAGTCAACCCATCTCACATACAAGCACTCAAACATCCCTTCTCCAAGTATTTTAGCAAGAGCCAAACTCAACTCAAACATTATCTCAAAGGGTTGCCAAATATATTTGTATTCATTTAGATATCACATGCTAGGTGGAAAATGATGTATGGTTTGAGGGATGTTCGTAGTGCTACCAACATTGGTGGTGCACGGGGTTTTCCACAACACAACTAATGTTTGTTTTGGAGGGTCTCTCACCCATAGTTAGAGTTTGAGAACTCATTCAAGATGTTTAGAAAGATTCATTGCATGATCTTAAATTAGGGTTTGTGAGTGATGAAAAAAATTTGAGTAGGCGACCATCTTAGGAAAATGTAGATCAGAATCCAATCAAGTTCAAAACCATACATAAGGGTCAAGACTATATAGTATGGCCCTAGAAAAAGTGTATGGTTCTACACAAGGTCAATTTCGAGTCACAGCCCAAGAACGGACCATCATTAGTCTTAGATATCCATGTTCCAAAGAGCTCTGCACACCCAGAACTCCCAAGAACCATCTTTAATCAACTAAGCACACCCATCTCCTTGTGTTTTCAAGTTTATATCTTATTTAGTACATCAATTACAAGTATTAATGTGTTTTTCTAATATTAGTAATTAATGTTGGAAGTTAATTAATCATAATAACCTCTTGTAGCTAACCCTTACATCCTTAGTGTACCTAATTCACTAATATTATATTTCACATAATCTAATAAGGGTGTAAATAAGTACATCCTCCATAGAAGTAAGTGAATTTGAATGATAGTTTGAGTACATCCTTTGTCACGTCCTACCATATGATTAATCTTTAAAAAAATTATTTAAATAGTATTGATGTTTTTATTTGGTCAAGTACATTTATGCTTATTATTTATTACCTATGGTAATCACTATTAGATGTTATAATTCATAGGTAAGGATTAATGAAAATATTTTGTTAATCACAATTATTTTTTATTTTTTTAATTATTGTAATGTTATTTAACTATCATTTCATTATATTTTTTTATGAATTTTTTTAACCAAATAGCTACTTTGTTATTCGTCATTACTTTTGGAGAATAGTCTCTCTTTAGTGAGGGAGAGTGATTAACTAAAATTATCTAATATGTAGTATGTGGGATAGTTAATCTAAGCTATGAACAATCTGTAAATAAAGTAAATAAATGCAGAAAGAAGTATGTAAATGAGTTAAACAACTATGAAAAAGGAAATGCTAACCCTAATGTGCAAGATAGAAGAGGAAAGAAATCAGTTGAATAACAGATGCTCGCAGGACTATGTCGCAAAGGTGAGTGGAAAAACTGGAGGTATCAACGACTATGTAGAAGCTCCGAAAAGGATGGATTTGGAGTGATTCCCTGGTGGAGCATCGGGAAGGGACCTGGGGCACCTGTAGGTGCTCTGGTATGTGAACTAGGCACCTTGTTACGTGTAAAAGCTCAAACCGATCTTCACTAGTTCGGTAGATGGTCCAAAACCCTTGATGTGTGTCACGTCATATTCATTGTCTCCGCATTGAGTGTCACCAATAATCCAAGATAACATAAATACCTACAAAATACCAAAAGAAGAATCAAAACCCTTAAAAATAATGATGTAATGAATGGGTTAGATTGACCTTAGCTGCCACAACAAGTGGGCTTACTAACTAAGTATTGCACTACATTTCGAGACCCAAATGTAGTTCTGGTGAGTGTGTGCATAATGTGCCCTAGGTGCTCTTGTGTCATTCGTACTTTGTGAAGTAGCGAGAAATAACTAAATGTAAAAAATGTAATAGTATGTGTGCATAGAATAGAATATAATCCCTCCCCCTATGAAGTGTGATGCTAGATGTCCTAGCCTTGTGCCTTGATGATGGAGCTATGTGGATGCAAGTGATCTCTAATGCAATAGATGGATACAACTCTAGATGGATGATAGTAGTGAATGATGCTAGGTCCCTCATTATGGTCTCATAACTTTATATTTATAGGGTTCTCTTGATCTAATTTCATAATTAACCCGAAATGGCCAACCACCAAAAAGATAAGAAGGTAAAATGGATAGAAAGAGCCCAAAAGATGGTGGTAATATTCAAAAGGGACCGGGGCACCCTTGGTGGGACTAGAGCACCCATGGGTGCCCCAATACTAATTTGGGTGCCCCATTTGATGCTAAAATAACATAGGATGACAGAAGTTGACTAGGCATATGGGTGCAAGAGGTCAGTAATGACAAAATAAAATTAAAAAGATGGAAAAAAGACGGGGTTAATTATTACTTTCTTCACTCAAGAACCTACGTGTTGTGTGTAAGGGACTGTATCTCTACGATCACAACTAGAAAAAGAGGTTAAAGTGCATGTGTGGATGATATAGATAAATGACATACAAGTAAGCTAACTAGCATGTGTAATAAAGTGATCATGAATAAGAAAAAGCAAACAAGAGTAAAAGCAACCATAATATGTAGCATGTTGTGGATGGATATAATGGAATGCAAAATGGAATGATAGGAGTTCGCGTGCCCCCAAGTGAATGGAAGTGTATGCAGTGAGGTTCATTTATTTTTCCCCCTCATTAGTCAATAACGAACCGTAAACGAGAGTGCATCATCGAGAAATGGTCGAAGTGTGTGTTGTGTCTAACAGCGTTGTGATGAATGTGTGTGTATATTGATGAGATGCGACCTAGAAATGATGTGTGCGTGAACTCTATAGCCGAAGCATATATCACAACCAAATGAACGTATAAGTGATGAATTATCCTAATCGTATATCACTATAAGATGAATGAATGAGTGATGATTTAGCCTAAGCGTATATCACTACAAGATGAGAAGGAGGAGTGGTGATGTAATCTAAGGTGTATACCACTACAAAATGATATAATAAGTGACGATTTAGCCTAAAGTGTATGTCATTAGGCTTGAAATGTCGCATGATGAAAGGTCAAATAGTAATAATGTGTAAGGTCCATTTGATTTGTAAACCCTCGGTAGTCGAGTATGGACTGAGGAACTAAAGTGCGTCATAGGGTGGTGAGTGCAACACATAGAAGACAATGTAGTATATGTAATGATGAAAGATGACCATGTGATGAGTGGAATGTGTAATGTATGATGTAAACTGACAAGTGTAATATGCGTGATGTAAAGTAAGTGTAGTATGTATAACAATGCAATGTATAGTGTAGAGTGTAATATGTGTAGTGTGCCTAAGAGCGTATAGTATGTAGAATGCAATGCTAGATGTGTAGGATGTGTAAAGTATAATGTATAGAGTGACATGTAATATGAGTAGCATATAATGCTAGATGCATGATGTGAACTAGCATGATGTGGAAGATGTGTCACAAGAGAAATGTGTATGGTATAATATGTAGTAGAAGTAGGATGCAATGTTAGACTAGTATGATACACAAATATCAAAGTGTTATAGACTAAATGTAGAATATATGGTGTATGACACGTAATGTGTGATGAAACACAATGTGTAATGCCTATGGTGTAGTGTGTGGGGTTCATGTGTAGTAAGCCCTCAACAATCAAGTGTGAACCGAAGCACAAGAGTGTGTCATTAGGTAATGATGATGCTAGAACGTGTGAGGAAGATGCCTATATGAAAATGCAAATATGATAGATGTTAAATTGATTGGGGGAGTTAGGTGCAAGCCCCCAAATATATGATAGAAAAGATGACTATGGGCCACTATCAAGAAGATCATCATTTTCATGATCGAAACCTACTGGAGCAAGTTGGAAACTTGATAAGCTATAGAATGAGGAGGGTCATAGAGGGACCCATTGTGATGGAGTGTGTACACATTCATTACATATTATTCATCAGTAAAGGTGATCGATGGGAAACCGTGAGCATGCCAACGAGAGATGTTTGGAAGGTAAGGAGAGAAGAATCATTATGAATAGAGATATGACCAAAAGGCATAGGAAATGTAAGTAAAGAGTGATGAGCATCGATTGTACCACCAATATAATCAATCCAAGATTTTCCAAGTGTGAGTGGAGAGTCACGAGGGGTGTGTGCAATTAATACCATCAGATGAAAGACATGCACACCATAAGATGTTATAGTGTGAAAATATCCATGATAGAGATGTGGTGAATGAAGAGGTGGTAAAATGTCATTGAGTGTTATGCCGAACCTAGCCAAATTGTCGTGTGTACAAATAGTTTCTAAGCACATAGATTCAACGAGGATGTGTTGCCAAAAGGTCCTATTGATGAATAATTTGTATGTAAAAGGAGGTAGTGGAGCTGCAACACGTGGAGGAGAAGATGAAATAGCATCGACATTGTGGAAATATCCCCGATATAATACCATAACATTAGTAGATGGAGGGGTCTTAAACCTATATTCACCTAGGCCATTAGCCACAAACATTTCTTGAAATAAGAATCATTTACACCAAGAGGGGTAAAATCAAGTTGTCTTAATGCTTCATTTGTAAGTTGAATAGCATCAACTTCATTCTCAGAATCATCGGTGTGAAGATTATCATGTGGTATAATATTATCAAGGATGTTGGTAGGTGGCCCGTAGATGGAGTAGTAGAGGGTGCCATAACTGGTTGAGAAGGAACACTAGGAGGAACTGATACTGTAGGTGAAATAATAGTCGTAGTATAAGTAGAAATAGTTGGAGCACTGACAGTGGTAGAAGGGGATTATGAAGCACTAGACTAACCAATGTCATATGTGTCAAGACTACTATATGGAATACATTGTGAAGGAGGTATAGGCATGGTAGTAATAGGGTCTATGTGACAATATTTGAATGGCTTTGGATCTGTGGTGATAGTATGTTCATAGCCATCATGCAAAAACTTGACACATTGGTGAATAATAGATGGAATGGCTTGCATTATGTGAATCCAAGGCCTACCTAACAAGAGATTGAACTGAAAGGAGGCATTGATGACATAGAACTCAGTGAGAATAGTCTTAGGCCCAACCCGAATATGTAATGAGATAGTCCCTAAGCATGTGCGAGTGGTAGAATTGTAACCACGGATGAGAGTGGAATTCTTAGAAATGAGATTATCATTAATACCCAATTGCTTTAAGAGAGAATGAATGAAAATATTAACAACTGATCCATTATCAATGAGGATGTGTTTGATGCAAGTAGTACTAACAACAACAAGTAATGAGAAAAGGAGCACATGGATTGCTTTTAGAAAAAGGTGACATATCCTCATCAGTGAAAGATATAACATGGTAAATTACGAAGGGATTGTATAAGATGTGCAAATGCCACCATGAAATTATCACTTTCAACATGAATGGCCCAAAGGGTGGATTCTAGTGTGTTATGACAATCCAGTGCATTACGTAATAAGTCATAAAGAGAGATCTTAGAGGGCATATTTTTAAGTTTTTAACAATGTCATATCCTTTAGAAGTTATGGGGGAGCTACCGGAGTAATGGGTGTAGGAATATATGTGTGTGGAGTCGTAGGTGGATTAGGATGAGTATGAGAGTAACTACATTAATAGATGGATCAACCCTAGGTGTGACAAAGAGAGGAGGATGTTGGGTACACACGCGCATGAAATCAATGGTAGTAGTAACTATGCCTGAGACCTTAGTTGGTGCAAAGGTAGGATAAGAAGATTGAGCCATAACTTGATAAGGAGACGACATGATCAAAAGGAAGTGTTGAAACGTCGGGTTCACCAAAATGATTAACTAAAATTAACTAATATATATGTAGTATGTGGGGATAGTTAATCTAAGCTATGAACAATTGTAAATAAAGTAAATAAATACAATAAAGAAGTATGTAAATGAGCTAAAAACTATGCAAAAGGAAATTATAACCCTAATGTGCAAGAGAGAAGAGGAAAGAGCTCAACAGGATAATATATGCTTCATGGGATGTGTCGCAGAGATGACTAGAAAATATGGAGGTATTAACAACATGCAAAAAAACGAAAAGGATGGATAAGGAACTGATTCTCTAGATTGGAGTGTGTGGGAAGGGGTGGGGCACTGTGGGCACTCTGGTTATGCAAATTCTGGCCCTGGTCTATGTAAAATCTCTAAAACCGATCTTCACTGGTTTGGAAGATGGTCTAAAACCCTAATTATCTGTCACATAATATTTGTTTTCCTTCACTAAATGTCATGATAATCCAAGATGATGTAAAGACCTACAAAAGACCAAAAAAGTATCAAAACCCTAAAAATAAAGATGCAAATGAATGGGTCGAACTAACCTCAACTACCACAACAATGGGCTTACTAACTAAGTATTGAACTACATTTCGGACCCAAATGTAGTTAGGTGAGTGTGTGCATAATGTGCCCTAGGTGTTCTTGTGTTAGTCGCACTTTGTGAAGTAGAAAACAATAACTAAATATAGAAAATGTAATAGTATGTGTGCATGGAATAGAATATAATCCCTCCCCTTATGAAGTGTGATGCAGATGTCCTAGTCTTGTGCCTTGATGATGGATCTATGTGGATGCAAGTGATCTCAATGTAATAGATGGATGCAACTCTAGATGGATGATAGTAGTGAATGATGTTAGGTCCCTCATTATGGTCTCATAACTTTATATTTATAGGGTTCTCTTGATCTAATTTCGTAATTAACCCCAAAATGGCTGACCACCAAAAAAGATAAGAAGGCAAAATGAATATAAAGAACCCAAAAGATGGTGGTAAAGTTCAAAAGGGACCAAGGCGCCCATGGGCACCCCAGTACTAATCTAGGTGCCCCAGTTAAGGCTAAAATAATGCGGGATGACAGAAGATGACTGGGTATATGGGTGCAAGAGGTCGGTAATGACAAAATAAAATAAAACAAGATGGTAAAAAGACGAGGGTTAATTAGTACTTTCTTCACTCAAGAACCTTTTAAATAGTAGTATGAAACCGGGATAAATAATATCTAAAGTGCATGATTTTGTGACTACAAAGAGTTTCATTAGAGAAAATGTTACAAATAGGAGTAAGGCGTTAATGGAAAGAAAACCTTGCACATGATGATTTTTAATTATGTATATCCATGTTTATTTGTCGAGTTATTTGTTGATATTATTGCATCAAAGTATTTTGTGTTCATGTATATTATCCCAATGTTTCTATATATAACAAGTTGATTGTGTGTTGCATGTTTGAGTTAAATTTTCAGCTCTTATGATCTTATTTTCTTATGTGTAATGTTAATTTCAACAACTACCCTACTATTATGGTAGACTCTTTGTTTGAATTTTTTATTTTTATTTATTTTCTCATCCCTTGATATTACCATGTCTAAGTTTTTTCACCTTGAGGATGCTTGAGGAACTTAATTTTTCTTTCTTAGTATCTTTCATGAGTTACTACCTTAAAAATTATGTTATAATGTTGTTTTCTTATATTGAAAATTTGTAGTATGGCGTTGAAACCTTCTTTGAATGACCTTGTTTATATTACAAATATTACATAATATAAACAATCAAATTCCTGGAAGTTCTAAAGCGCTTAATGTTATAAATCATTGTTTGATAACTTATGGGTTGAGAAAAGGGTAAATGCAAGAAGTTACGAGGCCAAAAATGGAATATATAAAGTAAATGAATATCCATTTTTCTAGGTAATCGATATCCATTCTAATATGGTTTCTATTAACGAGTATTAAAAATTAAAAAAATGCATTTATGAGTTATTTTCAGTCTCCCAATGCAAAATCACCAAAACAATATATTTTTTCAAGAATAAAATTGATATCCAATTTGGGTTGTTGAGCCTACCCATAAGTTTCTCCCTTTTAATACTTTTCGAGGTAATCTTTCACATTGTTTTTATTTGCTTTGTACTTTTGTTTATAAAATTGGTTGTAATTTGAAAAAATTGTGTATATTAAGGATAACACGATAAAATGGAAATCCCCCTTAAGGTCCTCAAGAAAACCCTCCTCAAATAATTCCTCCCTAAATTCATGTAGAAATTATACATATCAAGTAAAAGTTTAAGCTATTTATCGCATGATTTAGTAAAAAGAACATATCTTTGAATGTTCATAACCTCAAGAGTACATTAGTAAAATTGTCAAAATATTTGATACCTTGTGTAGCCAAATATATTCCCATAAGAGACAGGGGATGGAAAAAGAGGGCAAGTCCTAATTTGTTTTTCATATGATCAAGTAAAGGCATTAAATGTTAGTAAGGATATGTTAGCTCAAATATTTTTTCACTCCATGACAAGACAACTTGTAATCCTTAAGAAAACTAAAATTTTAATGAGGTGGTTTACACATGAAAAAACATGTGAGAATTTATGGAATTATTGGTAAATTATGTATTTTAATAGTTAAACAAGGGTTGATGGGACCCTTTCCCGTAAATTCTTTTGACTGGAGCTATGAACCGGGTATCTGATAATAACTTACCACTTCGGCATTGCAAATGAAGACATTCAACCACCATTACAACTGCCACCAATGATACTACATTTAAAGAAGATCAACCACCTTGAAGAATATCAGCCACCACAAGAGCTTTAAACTAGATCCATCTACCACAACTAGTGTGCAAACCACCTCGAATAGGGCTCGTGGCTAGTGGGATTTAAACTTGTTTGGCACCGGATATCAACCATCCAACTTAACCAATCCACCCAATCCCCATTTTCCATTGGTAAATGATTTTGTATAAACCATAAGACAATTATATAAACATGCCATTATACTTCATACATAAACTATACACACATTGTTTCATGGGGAAAGAGGTTAATTATATTGTCATAAGGTATTTCTAGGGGATTGGGTATGACATACCACAATAGAGAGAAAGGGTGATGAGAGTAGTATAAGGGCCATTTCCCCCTCTAACTATTGTGATCCTCCTCCCATGTTGAACCTTATAGTGAAATTTAAGGATTTATAATGGTCTTTAGTGTGTATCAAATATCTCACGTAGATTTTGTTAGAGGAAGACTTAGTCGATGGTTGCTCTATTGATTTGTTGGATTTAGCATGAGCACCTCCTACTCCACTCCTGGTGTATGCACCTAATTTTTCACTTTTACTAAATTTGGCTCTTCAATAACACTATTGGTGCATTGTCTTCCTCGAAGTAGTTTCCTTAGGTATATCATTAGGATTGATTTTGAGTAAACAAAAATGGTTACATGAAACCAAAAATTTAAATTTTGCTTTTGAGATGGTTAGAATTTGTATTTATGAGAGGGACTTAATGTGTAGTCTAATTATATCACACTTTATATATTTTTATACCTTTACAACCTCCTTGAGAAAACACCTTACTATCCTCTTATAATCACATCCATGCCTACTTTCATCAAATACATACCTCTTCATCATAGTAGACACACATTTTGGTAATTTAACACTTGGAACAACAAAATTATACGACACACTTGCATTAGTCTACACTTGCTTAATTTGATCAATTATCCTATCCCTAGCTAATATAGTTCATTCTTTCTTGTAGATCAACCTACTTGTTTGCATAACAATCATATTATTTCATCAAAATAGGCTATACCCTCATGCATTTTAATTCCAACTTCTAGATCACGCACACATGCATTTAGGACCATAGTGGATAGGAAGGGCCATAGTGTCCATACGCTATGGGCCAACCTGGTTGCTTTTGTCCATTTCCCTCCAAAAATTATATTTTCTCAATTTGAATTCCTTAGTACACTTATATTTAGCTTTTCCCAAGTTTTCCGGATCGGTACACATATATAATCAAATTATTTATCTCCCATTGAGGATGAGCATTCATTCTACTTGGCACTTAACATCCTAATGAGCAAATACTAAGAGTAATCGCAAGAAAAGATAATCCAAGACTCCCTTGAGCTTCATATAATCTACGTACTCATTTTAGGGTATTCATCCACTCAGGTCTACAAGTAAAAAGACACATTTACCAATTCAAATCAAGCTAGGGAAAATAGCAAGTACAATCCCATTGTTACAAGATCATGGTTATCAATTTGGTTGCATACATTCTAGATATAAGGTGCTAGGTGAGAACAACATGTAATTTGAGCCCTCTTCAGAGTAGTGGTAATGTTGGCAATGCATAGGGGTGCCCATAACCTGCCTAATGTTTTTTTTTAGGAATTTCTCACCATTTAGGGTTTGAAGACCGAAATAGTTACACAACTAGCAGCATCACACAATATTAGAGGTCCATATTCCAAATAGAAGCACAACAAGAAGAAATGAATAAGAACGAAAAGTTGTAGAAGTTGAAAGCATGGAGAGATTGGCCATAATGGGGTGTGTTTTGGTCTATACCATACGCTTTAGTCAAAATAGTTGCTTAGGAGACAATTTATGATAACAATTTATCTTAGAGGTAGATTTTTTGAAGATAAATTGCAAAAAAATCAAGTTCTCGTAGATAGTTACATGTTTTTAATACAATTTTAAGGATATATTACAAAGTTTAGAGAAAGGTTTATTGTGTTTTAGTATCTAATGTGTGGGGTTTGAGTACTTTATTCCTTTTTTAAAGCGCATGATTCAAACACATGCTTAATAAAAGGTATGAGGGCTTAGGCCTTCTTTTCCTTATTTTATATTCATAATTGTATATATGAGACTCATAATTACATCACACAATGGGGGAATGAGATCAGTCATTCCCTTTTGAATTTGTATTATTTTACACTTGGGCCTAGATCATCCTCTGCGGTGGCGTGGTTTATGGGATTAGAATATGTAAAAGTGGCCAAAAACCTAAGGGAAATTTTTTCTCACTTATTTTAGAAGATATCAAGGTGACTATAAAACCATATGGAAACCTTCCTTCTTTTGAGGTTCTTGGGACAAAATTCCTATGGAACCTTTTGGTGTTGGGTCAAGTGACACTCAATTTCTCTATGACTCTAGTATCTACTTCATTAGCTTAGTTCCAATCCAAATCTCTAAGCATGAAAAATTCATGAGCTTCTCCCTAAAAGAGAATAGATGTATTCCTTCTATGATTTTTCCTCTTTACTTTACTAATAAATTGAATTTACAATGTTATAAATATATTTCTAAAGTTTATTTACAATTAAAATTCTTTTATGATGGACAATTAATACACTCTCTATTGTAGGTTTCATCATGGAGCATGCCAACACTCAAGCTAAATCACAAAATCTAAGGAAGAAAAAGTGTGTGTACATGCTGAGACATATTTTCCCTTAAGCATGGAATTTTTTTTTCATAATTAAAGGGGGAATGTAGACATATAAATTTGAAAATTTATCATTTGGTAATGACAAAATTTTCCATGCATCTAAATCATGACTTGCACACACATTCCAAACCTAGGTGACATATCTCATCTCTTTTAAAATACTTGTTTATCTACACACACACTACTCAAGAATTCACATAATCAATCATATCAGTTCACGGTGGTATAATCCCACAAGAATTAGTCCCGAGAAAGTTGAAAACTCCTACAAATTTCTTGTACATGACCATTTGGTTATGACAAAATTATCCCATGGTTTGGTCCCATGTGAAATGGTCTTATCTCTCACAACCCAATGGTCACTTTTCCAATTAGCTATCTTTTCATGGGTTGGTTCATATCCATAGATCAGCCTTAATGAAAAATTAAACTACAAAAACCTATAAAAGAATGTTCAAGTCACTTATTTACCTCACATGGCGCTCATCTAGCACTCTCAAGGGCCCTTATTGCAAAATACAATCCTAAAGCCCTCTAAGATATCATAAAATCCTTCAAAGCAATAACATAACATATGAGAAAAACTGTAGACACTCAAATTTGTAAATGTACCCTTTTGGAACTACTTATTGAAATTGTGCTTCTTGATTAAGACAAACACCCACATCTTATTCCCATCAATTCAAGTTTCCTTCTCTTCCTAAATTGATTATTCTTACACAATAATGTTTTGATCTAAAGATCTAAATACATGTCCATAAAATCAATATGTAAGATCTTTCAATCATTGTGGAACTTTCATATTTGATTAACTCTCTCCATGTCGAAAACTATGTAGTTATTAGGTTGTATAATACGGTCTTGATTGACTGCACGGTTGGTTCTTCAATGACACATTTGATAACTCGAATTCAATGCAATATCATTTTTGGGTCTTTTATCCCTTTGGGTTAGCCTTATCATAATATTTTACCTTCGAAGCCTTATATAATCAAGTTAAACTCACCTCATTTACGATGTGGAAATCATATGAAATTCTATTGACATACTCATTTCCAAAACTTGCAAAAGGAACTCAAGGCTCCTGAAATCTTCCTGAATTTGATGCACATCCACTAGTTTGGCCACTGAGATACACTTATGAAGCACTAAACTAGGTCAAGGAGTCTAGCTTCCCTCACATCTAAGCACACCAAGTTCTTATCTCCAATTCTTAGCAAAAGCACAACACAATCCATCATGATTGAAGGAGTTTAAATTTTTAACTAAATACATCAATAAAGATACTACATGCTAGGTGGAGAACTACATGTGGTTTGATGCCTTTTTGAAGTAGTGCCAATGTAGGAAATGCATGGGGTGCACCATAACCCAAACACTAACCTTCTTGCAAGATTTTCTACCCATGGTTAATGTAAATGACTGTTGCACCAAAACCTTGAGGCGTTAGTGAAATCCACACATGAGGATCATAACATCCCACCATGCTTAGTAACCTGGACCGGGCTAGATTTACGCCCATATAGTGGGACCATGCCCTACCCTATACGATTCTGAGCGTAACTGCTGCAATGTCGCGTAGCTTTACCTCTATTGGGACTTGAACCTAGGTGGTCACTCTAATACCACTTGTAATGAAATTACCAGTATAATTCAGATTATGAGCAGAAATAGAACACCAAATAACACAATATTTTAGAATAATGATCTCAATATGCAATTATAATAGCTTTGCCACTTTGAGGGGGCAACCTCCAAACCATATAATAAGACTCAAATGCTCAAATGATAATGAACTACTACCTACAATCCCTTATATATACTATTCATATGTTATGGCCATCACCAAGGCTAACCTATTAAGCATGAGAAAGTATAAATGATATAATAAAATGATATGGTAAGCCACAAAGTCGGCTACTCATATCCTAATAAAAGTAAAAGGTTAAGGGTGTAGCATGCTTTTCCCCTGCAAACCAATGTTGTCCTCAGCGTTGAATAATCCTGGATGTTGCTGTAGAAAACCTTCATCCTCCCGGAGTTGCATCTTATATGCTCAGATTCTTCCACTTGATCAGATATTCTTTAATGTCTCTCGGTTCTCGGCCTATTAGTGCGTGTTTGTAGAATCTTCTCTAGCTCCAAAATGATTCTTCCTTCCTCATCAAGTTCTAGTAACTTGTATCGTGCTTTAAATTTCTATCCAATAACCTTCTTCGGGCATGAAACATGGGATCTTGGGTGTATGTGTGAAGTTGGAGGCAACTCTAGTTTATAAGCAACACTGCCAACTTTTCGTAGAACTGATAAGGGCCATAATATTTAGGAGCAAGTTTGTTTTACTTTTTGTTGCTTTAAGGAAATTTGTTTGTAAAGTGGAGACATATAAACACCCAGTCACCAATTTCAAAATGTCTTTCACTACGGTGTTGATCTGCTTGTTATTTCATCATGTTTTGTGTTAATGCTAAATTCTCCTTCAAACTAGCCAAAACTTGTTGTTGATGTTGAATGTGTTCCTCAACATCTTTGACCTTAGTTTGCACCCTCAAGGAGGAAGTGATAGAAGGTGGATGGTAACCATATAATGCTAAAAATGGGTTCATTTGAGAAGAGGTATGAAAAGATGTGTTATACCACCATTTTGCAAGTGGTAGCCATTTAATCCACCTTTCTTGCTTATCTGATACAAAACAACGTAGATACCCCTCTAAGCATTTGTTGACCACTTTTTTTGCCCATCAGTTTGAGGATGATAAGATGAACTATGAGCTAGTTGAGTACCCAAACATGAAAATAATTCCGTCCAAAAATTACTTGTGAAAATAGGATCACGATCACTTACAATTATCTTTGGGGTTCCATGTAGCCTTTGAATTGTCTCCAAAAAAAAATAGTTGTGATTGTATTACGCAAATGGATGTTATAGGGCACAAAAATGGGCATATTTTGTGAGCCTATCCACAATCACGAAAATAACATTCTTACCCTCTGAACAAGGCAATCCGGTGATGAAATCCATGGAGACCTCCTCCCATCTCTGGCTAGGAATTGGTAAGGGTTGCAATAGACCTAGTGTCTTAATTGTTTCCCCTTTGTTCTGTTGGCACACTAAACACTCTGATACAAATTTTTTTACATCCCCCTTGAGTCCTTCCCAAAATAATTCTCTTTTTATTCTATGATATGTCTTCAAAAACCCAGTGTCCTCCAACAAAGTGAGGCATGTAGCTCTGCGAGAATCTTATGCTTCAACTCAAAATCTTTACTCAAGTATAACCTGTCTTTGTACCATAGGGCATTACCTTTCCACTTAAATTTGTTAGATGTCATAGATCCTTGCTTGATATTCTGTATTAGAGATTGTGTATCCTTGTCTTGATCCCATTCCAATCTTGCTTCATCCACCCAATCGGCCTTCAACATGGACATTCCACATAGTAAGGCATCTGTGGATGTATCCCTTCTGGACAACGCATCAGCTACTACATTTTCTTTACCCTTTTTGTATATGATTTCAAAATCATAACCCAACATTTTTGTTACCCACTTTTTTGTTCCTTAGATGATAACCTTTGCTCCAAAAAGTATTTGAGACTATCATGATCAGTTTTTACCTTGAAGTGTCTACCCATGAGATAGGGCCTCCATTGCTTGACCGCATGAAGAATAACCATCATTTCTTTCTCATAGACATGTTTGAGCAGATATTTTCCTTTGAATTGGTGACTCTCAAATGCAATTGGTATTCCTTCCTGCATTAGAACTACTCCCAATCCTGATCCTGAAGCATCACATTCAACAATGAAGGTTTTGAGAAGTTGGGAGTAGCTAAAAGCTGGGGTCTTTATACAAGGCTTCCTTCAACTGCTCAAAGGATTTAGTGGCTACGTCATTGTCAATGGAAGGCATCCTTCTTTAGCAATGCGGTGAGTGGGGTTTTATTCTACCATATCCCCACACAAATCTTCGTCAGTACCATGTTAGTCCTAGAACCCACAAAGATTTTTGAGATTTTGGGCCTTGGCCATTCCACCATAGCTTTAATCTTCGAGGATTAACTTTGACGCCTTCATGGGATAAAATGTGACCCAAGTACTCTACCTCTTGTACACCAAAAGAAAATTTGGATGGCTTTGCATAGAGAGTATGTTTCTCCAAAACTTCCAACACTTTATTTACATGTTGTAAGTGTTCTTCCCATGTCTTACTGTAAATCAATATGGCATCAAGGAAAACTAATACAAATTTCCTTTAAAATGGCCTAAAAATAGTGTTCATCAAGCTTTGAAAGGTTGAAGGCACATTTGTAAGACCAAAAGGCATTACCAAAAACTCATAATGGCCCTCATGAGTCTGAAAGCCGTTTTATGAACATCTTCCTCTTTTATTCTAATTTGATGGTACCTCAAATGAAGATCTAATTTTGTGAAATAAATAGCACCATGCAATTCATCAAGTAAATCATAAATTAATGGAATAGGAAACTTATCTTTGATGGTGTACTTGTTGAGTTCTCAATAATCTAGACACATCCTCCATGTTTCATCCTTCTTATGTACCATGACCATTGGTGAAGAATATGCACTCTGGCTAGGCCTGATGATACCTGCCTTCAACATTTCCTGAACCATTTTCTCGATCTCACTTTTATGGGAATATGGGTATTTGTATGGTCTGATGTTAGGTGTTTGGCTCCCTGGAATCAACTGAATGGCATGATCTTGATCCCTAACTGGTGGTAGTCCCTTTAGAATTGCATCAAAAATAGATGAGTGAGCATCAACAATATTCTGAAGATCGGGTGGCATTGAAGACTCTGTATTTTGTACTTCTATGGAAAATAACTTTGCTATAAATCCATCTACTCCTTTTCTGAGAACCTTATGCATCTGATGAGAGCTAATAATCTATGGATACTTAGCTACCATCCCATTCAATTGTATTGTCCTTCCATCTAAATGAAATCGCATGAAAAATTCTTGGAAATTCATCTCTATAGTACCTAAGGTTGTGAGCCATTGGACACCCAAAACAATATCTGCCCCTCCCATAGAAATAACAAACATAGGTGAGTCTAACATGTAGTCTCCCATGGAAAGCTTGATACTATGACACTTTCTGTGCCCTTGATTGTCCCACCATCCTGCAATCATAACTTGCATTTACGGAGTGGGTAAATAAAACAATTAAGGCGGGCAAATAACTTACTATTTATGAAGTTATGAGTACTTCCTGAGTTAATCAACATTGTCACCTTCTATTTTTTGAGATAGCCAATAACCTTGAGTGTTTGAGGAGGACTAATACCTAACAATGCATGGCAAGAAATTGTAGGTTGGTGATCCTCTACTTCATCTTCTACTGGTTCCTCATCCTCTCTTATAATTTCAGCGTCCTCATCATCCTCATTACCTCCGTCAATATAGAACAAATTCTTCTCAGCACATTTTTTTCCTAGTCCATATTTGCTATCATAGTTAAAACATAATCCTTTTGCTCTCTTTTCTTCCATTTGTTGAGGAGTTAGTCTAATTGGCCTAGAAAATGAAGGGGAAGAGATACTACAGTCTCTGATGTTAATGAAAGGTGGCCTCCTAATACAAAGAAATTTTTCCTCTACTTGACGTGCCATGATAATAAAATCAAAAAGCTTGAGTGGATTAAACATACGTACCTCATGCTCGATGTGGTCTTTAAGACCCCCAAGAAACAGGTCATTGAGATTCTCTTCTGGAATATTCTCCACCCTTAAGGATAGGTTCTGGAATTGATGCACATAATCTTTGACTAATCTTATTTGTCGTAACTTTTGTTAATTGACTAAATTATTTCTTTGAAACACTTTGGAACTATGGTGCAATTGTAACTCCTCGGTAAAAGCGTCAAGTGACACCGAGACCATTCTTTACGCCTCGAGCACATACCCATTGATACCAAATGAATTGGTGCGGTTCAAGATACGGGGATGCCAATTTCACCTTTTGTCTGACGATGGTGTTTGATGTAGGTCAAATAAGTTCTCCATTTGATTTATCAAATTTAGGGGATCCTTACCATCAAATTTACGCATATCCACTTTCGGCATCATGTTACGTGGTTCGCGAAATAAGTTGGATTTTGATTGGGCTAGAAAAGTGATCCAACATGGTTATTTTGTCCATAATTTTGAACTGAAGATCCTCCTTGGTTGATATGGGATGATTTGGGCCATACTATTTACCCTTTACATGTGCGCATGATATCATCCAACCGATGATTGATTTGGTGTATGTCTACTTTAGAGGCCATCTCATATTGTACATTTCGACTCATACTCAAGTTGGCTCACCTTATGATCAACTGAGGTAAACCCTAATGCTAAGGAATCTATATTTACCCCTTCTAAATCCATCTCTTCAATCACTACGCCATCTTTATCTGGGGTTTTATCAGGAGTAACCAAATTCTTTTTGCTCTTGTGGAAGGCCCCGCCATGATATCAAACCTTAGGGTTTAGGGTTTCAATACAAATTCGGCCGAATAGGAAAAAAATAGAGAAGATACTAATACTATTTTTTTGAGATCTTTCCGAAAATGTAAAGAACTTGAAAAAATTCCACAAGTTGTATCCTAGGGAGTGATTTTATGAAAAAACATAAATTTGTAATAACTTGTGCAAAATAAATCAAAAAAGTTTGAAATTTTCAAGGAACCTTAATTTAAATGTTTTAAAACTCTGGTAAAAATATATCCCACCAATTCACTCTGTTTGAAATATATTTAGGAAACAAAAAAATTAGGGTTTTGCCTAATTTTTGGCCCAGATCGTACTACGATACCACTTGTAACGAACCGTTACACCAAAACCTCGAGGCGTTAGTTAAATCCACACATGAGGTTCATAATATTTAAGGTTTTGGAGTGATTCATCTAATCACAAATGATATCAAGATTTTGTGACAACTAGGGTTTGATGACGAAGTACATTTATGAGCCACTAAAGGCCGCAAAAAGTTTGAGGAAAAAATTACGAAGGCATCAAGACTATACGGAAGGGGTGCGAATGGATATACATCCTAATTAGACCATACAATCATACACTAGGATATTTCATGATCACAGTTTCAACGGTGAATCTTTTCCAGATCTCGCACTTCCGATTCCTCCATTCTATCTTCCCAAATTCTTCATGTACCACTTTGTATATCTAAGACTTTATATATATATATATATATATATATCTTATGTATTTTAAGCTTGTATTCATTCATATAAAGAACTAATATGTTATTATGATTTTATATAATTAATGTTGGAATTTAATTTATCGAGAATGTATCCTATTCTTGAACCTTACTTTCTTTTTATTTATTGTGTATTGCATAAAAAGTCTAATTAATCTAAAAAGCTGTAAACATTTTGGTGAACATGAATCTTACATCGAACGTTTTGGAGAAAACCATAGCTTCCCTAAGGATCCAT
Source organism: Taxus wallichiana var. yunnanensis (assembly GCA_018340775.1). NCBI lineage: Eukaryota > Viridiplantae > Streptophyta > Pinopsida > Cupressales > Taxaceae > Taxus > Taxus wallichiana. Next base: position 912,902,664 of record CM031237.1, on the reverse strand, counting down.
ATTTTCATTATATATCCAAATCCAAACCTTGTTTTCTCTCATAACTTGCCCTCACTCTAGTTTGCACACATTTCACTAGGCTCTCATGGTCATTCCTACCCTTTGGGTCTCTTTTTAATGTTCCTAATTAAGGAATCACCTTTTGTTGCATATCTCAAACATAAAAAAATTATTTTCAAATTCCTTTGAGGTTTTGCTTAATCTTTATATATTTAATGAAACCCTTTTTATTTTCCTAATTCTTATATTTTTTTGGAAATTCAAAATTACTCTTATTAGTAATAGGGCATAATCGAGAAAAGTATACAAATTTTTGTAAAACCCTGGAAAGTTATTATTTCAAATATTTAGATATTAAAATAGCTCTCCATTTCATAAAATCAATACATATTTTCATACATGGTTGTTTTATTAATTTTATGACCATCACTTTTTTGCTCAACCTCATTATTGAGACTTATATTTTATGATCTCTCACTATCATCCCTCCATGTGTTGATTCATATTATTTATTACCTAATTGGTGTTTATTCTACCATTTTATGCCATAATGGCCCATGTTATGAATTTGGAAGTTTCATTATATTATTTTCTTAAATGTCATCACACATGTATAGATAATCTCACAAAAATAATGTAATAAAAATTGATCCATGATAATAAAAAAATTCTGTGTGGATTAAATGTTTAGACGTATTTCAAATCTATATATTAGTAATGATGACACCCTTCATAAGGATATTTGAGATTCTATTCAATCTTTACACCATGATTTTCAAGTTCACTTTCAAGTCATGAATCTGAGATCACATCTATCGAGGATGAGATAACACATCTAATAGATTCTTCCGATGCCCATGTCCATAGCATCTCTACACATCATGATAAATCTATTTCTAATCCTATTTAGTAGCAATACGATACAAACATTATGCTTGACACGTGTGCTCATATGCTTGAAGTGAAATTCCTACATAGAGGAAATAGTGCATATGTTTTGTTGACGATTATCTTTGTCAAATGAATCACCAAAGTTGTGGGAAATCTTAGAGATGTGGGACTTGGCCCCTAAGATAACCTCATTTTATAGAAGCTAGCTCTTCTCTACTTTGGGTTGAGATAAGGGGTTAGAGAGAAAATAAAACAGTAAATAAATCCTATCTAAGGTGATACACCAAATATTTACTAAGAAGCATAGAGATAGATAGTGAAATAACTACTAGGTTAGTCGAAGAGCATTGAGCATGATCAACTATCCCGAGATATTTAAAATTATCAAAGGTCGGATGAAACTAACATAACCATGAGTGAATGAATAGATTTATGTAAAAGATCTAAGGGCGTGTAACACAATAGATATTTAAACATTCATCTAAAACTAAATAAAAGTAAACATGAAGAGATAAAGGACACAGAAGATTGCGAATGTTTAGTGCACATAACAAGAACTCTTATTAATAGAGAAAATAGTACATAAGGCCAAAATGGCATAGATTACAGTATTCCTTTACAATAGATCCTTGCTAAGGCTAGTTAACACAATAGACTGAACCTAAATTACTCTGCGAAGCTTTAGAACTTCTTTTTCTATCTCCCTTTGCTACTTGCAGACGAGAAAATTCTTATATAGACCCCTGGCTCTTGCTTGATGTGCCTCATTAAGATTTCCACCACCCGCATTTAGTTCTTACCTACAAGATCTTTGAACTTTGGAGTAGATCTCAACTACATGTTTTGGGACCCGAGATCGCATTCACTCTGCCGAACCTCGAGCCCTTCACTTCTTTAATTGGTTCCTTGGATGGTGGAAGTTTCCTTGTATGATACGTGGAGACTTCACGTTTTTTAGGGCCTTTCCATTTCTCTCTCCTTTTAAACTTGCACTTGGATGACACGTGGAGGCCTGTGCGCTCCTTCACTTTATCTTTTAACTTTTCAACCCACTTGGGGCTGTTTAGCCATGATTTAGCCACGTGGAGTATTTTTGTTGCTCGAAGGTTCCCGATGCTTTGTGCCTTCTCCAAAATGTGCCAAATGGAGATGCGGAAAGAAAAAGGGGTCGGAGTGAAAAAAGGTAGCATAAATGGAAGAGCCCCGAAACAATGTAGAAATCCTTCTACAGTTATGGCGAATCACCAAGGGAATGTGCTTAGCTATGGAAGAATCTGAAAATCCTTCCGCAAAACTTCAAAATTTCAAATTGTGGCTCAAAAAGACGTCACTCAGAGCTTCTTTAAATCATCTTGGTACCTGACCCATTCGGCCTCTGTTAGGTAAGTCCTTCGTTGCAGAGCCTGAAAGGATCTATCCAGCTCAATAATCTCCTTATGAGAGAATGTTTGGAGATCTGCACCATTACGTGTAAATGGAACTCTAGTTTTACAATTAGGTTCAGAATGGCCTCCACTTCAACAACACTAGAATCATCTTTTAAAGACTGAAAGACAGTCTTATCCTATTGCTTAGCCATAAGTAGTTGTTGAATCTAGTCCTCGATAGGATGATAGAGTCATTGGGAAAGGGAGAGGGGAAGCCTAATTGAACTAACTCTTTGATGCACTACTTCCTCTCTTTGATCCCTAGCTGGAGTTGAGTCAAGAGATTCTATCATTTGATAGCTACCTTATTACAACTCATAATCTCATTGATCTTTTCGTGAACATCCACCCGTTTGTAATGTTGGCCCCTGCGGGGTGACATCTGAAGAGTCATAAATCTTATGAACCAACATTTGTGATTCAGGGGCCTTGGCGAGATATGATGTTGTTGATGGTTGAGGTCGAGGACTCCATGTTGATGCACATGCTTTGTGCATCATATATGAATCTGAGTGCGGGTCCTAGGTCCGTTGCCTTGGAGGTAATTCTCTTATAGCACAAGGTATATAGCCCTTGCACCAATGTGACAATTCCCCATTTCTGGGGTTGTTGAGAAAGTTTCAAGTCAAATTCTTGACCACATCCTTTGATGATTTGCACTTTGTTTGCAAGCTTCCCTTCTCTGCCTTTAAGGCATGTGGCAAGCTTTGGAGCGTAGCAACTTTCAATTTCTTGGGATCGGCCTTCTGTTGAAGGATATTTTTCTCATGATCGAATAAAGCTGGCCATAACCTTGGATGTTGTCAATTCAGCCTCTAATCTCTTGGTCTCTGCTTGGGAACCCACAAGAGCTTCTTGAGAATCCACCTCTTTTAACTCTTTGGGGAGTTGCTCTATTTCTTTCCCTTGCCTTTGATTTTGGCATTGAGGAAGGATACTGATGCTCGTAATGCGTAGGAGGCTATCCTATGCTTTCTTCATCTTATTGCTAATTTTGAGGTAGTCGGTAGTGACTATGACAGTTGTCTCGTTCATTATTTTGACCTTATCTTGAGATCGGAGTTTGTGTAAGTTCCACTACAACAACGTAGATGGAATAATCATCGGGTTGCATCTACTCGGCATATTTAGAGACATTAGGGACCATATGAGAGATGTTCAGGGAACTATGTTGATGGTCATACAATGAATGCATCTACCTACGAGATATTGTCATTTATTTCTTTATGATTCTCCCTCCTTTTATCTCGAGCCGCCTTAGCTGCCTCTACTTGATTCAAAAACTCAGAGGGGAAAGGGACTATCCCACCTATAAATGGGAACCCTGGTGATAGGTCATAGGGAATTATGACTAATTACAAGGGATGAGAAGTTATGAGAGCCAAAGAAGGGCATGTATTAACTCGGGGAGAGAAAGTGGGAATGGTGGTGGGAAGCGAAGGAAGAAGAGAGGATTCAAGGGGAGGAAGAGTCTAGGTTTGAGTGGCAGAAATGGTAGCACCCCGGGTTGGAGAATTGAAAGGTATAAGATATGGATGAACTAGAGGAGGTGAAGGGGCGAGAGGAAGAAGAGATAACAACTTATTTCACCTTCTTCCCTGGAGGACTTTGTGGGTGGTGACTTCATCGGCGTGAGTCATGGAGGGTGAGACCGATGGTTGGGTTAAGGTGAGACCTTAAAGCTGGTCCTAGACTTGGTTGAGCCCCTAACTCCTCACCTTGAGGGCCTAACATTGTTTGAACCATGGGTTTGTAGCCGAGGGATCATTGAGAGATTAAGGGCATCGACCAAAGACTCGTTTGTTATTGAGAGGGCCGAGGAAATCTCGCGCATGATGTGTGAACTACTTTTTGGGGATCTCTATTGACTCCTCGATGTCCGCATCATACCCGTGCTTAACATCCTAGAATTCTTCCCACTACTCATCAGTGGGTATGGCCTCAAAATTGAGGGTCGTTTTCCCAATTTCTTGCCTATATTTCCAATAGGCCTCAATTTTTCCATGCTCCAATCCTTATGCCTCGGGCCGCCTCAAACCCTTAGTCATAAGTATGATGATGTGTCATATTTGTACAACATTGGATAAAAAGACTCACATATTGGGATTGAGATGTCTTTCAGCTCAACATAATTGTCAAGAGTGTCCTCTTAAGGAGACCTCATGTCTTCAAAAAAAAATTATGTGTTCGTAATGACAGGAGTCTCGAGACTCTTTTGAGAATAGTCATGGCCATCCACCCATCCGGGTCATATCTCCATGTTTCTTAGATAAGGTGAAGGTTTGTAGGAAGCCAACTTCACGTGTGAGAATATGATCCTCCTTGCATTTGATGATGATAATCCCTCCCTGCTCAAATGGAGTTCAAACAATGCTTTCTTCTTATTTGGAGCCGAACTCTGCATCGAGAAGCACCAGCTACCTAGTTATCTCTAAGGAAACCACTCACTCTATGAGAATTCTTGGAAGCATGAAGGATTCATCTCGGAATCCATGCAACTAGATCATTGAATATGTTGCCCCAAAGAAATAGTCATAGGGATGCATGGGGTCCGTCGGGATGGCTCGGATGAAATTGTTCATTCTATTATTGACCTCCTCTGGTTCAAACTCGGGTAGTTGAGGTGCGAAAAAAATAATTAGTGAACTCATATGTGTCCGAGGAGCGGGACAACACATGATTCCATGCAGATATCAGAATGACCTTTTAGGGGTCTACCTTCATGTCCCACAACTTTAGTTTCATAAATTGGTTAAGGAACTGGGAGTTCTAGTACAAAATGAGGTGGAAAAAATAGGAAGAGTACCTGAAGTTGACATTAAAAGGGAACAACTACTCATAAATAGAGTCTGCAATGACCTCGACGAATTCAAACTGATACATTTTTTCCTTATTCACATATCTCATCCGAGAAAGGGCCGCATGACTTACCATTCATGGAAGTTTTTTTTGAGTCTTGGATGAAAATAAATGCCAACATGGAGCAGACATCTTGAGAATTTGCCAAGAACATCTTAGGTGGATTGGGAATCCCATTGTCTTGGGCCGCTTGAATCATTTTTCGCAACTTCTATTGATGAATGTGGTTTTATTATGGCATTAAGCCCAAACGTTTTAGAGCTTGGGTATATTGTAGAAGTTAGCCATTTGGTCATAGGGTAGGGCCAACATATCCCTGATGGCCTTTGGTGTAATCACCACCTGTATGTTTTTTCCCTTTATGATGTTAGAGGCGAGTCAAAACAATGCACACACATCTATACAAGCTTAGGATATGGGTGCATGAGAGGCACCATATATTCAACGAGTGTGGTGGTCCACATCCTGGAGCCAAAAGATTTAGAATCCCTGAAATTAGAGAATTTGGCATGGGCTTCTTCCCTCGAGCCTTTGATTTCTTGGTGAGAATGGGATCAAAGACCCCATCTGTGAAATTCGTTACCATGGAAGCATCACTGAGTTGTGCTCCCTTATTAGGGAATCTCATCCTTGGGTGAAGAGAGCAGCGATGTGGAAAAGGTTAACCTGCATAGGATTTTGGTTGTGGTAAGGAACCAAATGTTGTCATGGTTGTTTAGAAGCTGCTGAAATATCGATTTTCGAACTAGGGACACATGTACTTAAACAAGAGACTCTTAGCGCTTAGAATAAGGATTTTGTATGCTCAAATCTTTCCTTAAATAACCTCCTGACTCACGCGAAGTAATGGCTTACGCATACCTTGGGTCACATCATATAACAATACTTTGGTTATATGACCCTTAGCGCCAAATTATATGTTTTCTAAGAGATTTTTCATTAACACCCCGATCCTTTTCATTAATTATTCCAAAAAACCATTGGATCATTTACTTTAGGGAAAATCAAGAAGGTACAACACCTTCCAAAATTTCAAAAAGGGGCAGAAGGGTCTCCATGGAGAAACGTGTCCAAAGACACTTATTCGAAGGGGCAAGACTACAAAAATGAGGAAAAAGAAAAAATAAAGAGGGGACTATACATATGATACAAAATTTTACAATGTTAAAACTTTAATAGAAAGGCTTAAGATGGATCCATTCACCGGAATCACCAGAGGCTCACCTTCCAAAGTTTTAAGCTCAAAAGCGTTGTGCTTACTTTACGCTTATGCGATTTTGATTTTGAATGGTCACGTTCATAGAGGGTCAAATTTCCCATGATTACGAAGTCTTATGATCAAACCAAGTTTCCATGGTTCCTTACATTTTTCTCTTGGGGGCATCCCTCCACACTATACAAGTTTTATTATTTCATTATAGTTCCTTTCTAATTCTTCGTTATACTTGATTACATATATCATGTATATGTTATTTTTGACCTAATAGGACTAACACACGTGTCTTATGTAGTGTTGACACGTATTACTTCATATGATCTCTTATAACTTATTAATTTCATCATCATTTGACATTCTTGATATGCATGCTTGTTTGTTGTGTGTGTTACTACTTTCCTTCTTCATTAAATGCATATTGAGTGCTTTGATTTTCTTGTGACACCATGAGTGTCCCGTGTTTATGGCTCTATCCCTTTTGTATGTATGGCATGTACCCTAAGTACCTTGATTGTCTTGTGATATTGTGGGTGACCCATGTTTGTGACTTTATGCATTGATATGACTTTGTTTTAAATTATCTTGTGTATTTTTACTCACTCAATTTCTTCTTTAGCTCTAGTATAGATCTCTTCCATCTACATTTTTGTTACTATTGTTATTCTAGTTGTTATCATTACTTATATATTACTCTTGTTTCTATGGTTGTTTGCTTATTTTTTGTGTCATGGTTACCACCATGCAAAACCCCCTTTTAACAAGTACGGAGTTCTCTAAAGGTGGCCACCTCTTCAATATTTACACTCTTTTATAGCTCCTCATAGATTTCGTCGAAAAAACATCTATTATTTTGAGCCTCACACTCAATTGAGTTTTCACATAAGCCTCATAATATGGGCCATTAATTAGGTTAATTCTACACTTACAATTAGAATCATAGGTGCATATATAGGTTTACAGGGAAAAGTACTCGAAACGACTTTGGGCATCAAGTTTTGGCAAAAGCGCATAGGGTCAAAACCATACGAGCAATCATGACCATACATATGGTTTTAAAAACCATATTTTTTTTTGGAGGTAAAAACACCAAATCTATCTATAGTTTTAGGTTTTTTCGTTTGGGGTAAAAACACCAAATTTATCTATAGTTTTAGGTTTTTAGCATAAATATAGATTTTTTGTACAATCTCGAGACTTAGATGAGAGAGTTCAAAGTAGATTACAAGGGGCATGAAATATTTCACTCTTTCTCCTCTTCACTACTCGGTTTTGGTTACAAAGTAGAGGTGTTTTTGAGGCATGGGTCTCCTTCTCCATTGGTATTTCATCATATTACATACTTTTACTCAATAGTATGCCACATGGGAATAACATGGGGCACTCGTTCTATTTATAACTTGTGTCTATATACTCAAAAAATTGAGCCTAGATCCATCTATAATGGTTTGGTTCATGGGGCTATGGAAAGTATCAAAGCATATAAGTTCTTCATAGGTAGCCTTTCCTCTCCTCATATTAAAGGAGAATATATCATAGTTCTTGAAAACTTTGATAAACGGTATTTTTCCTTCAAAAGATGCATTAGGACCTCTTATTTCTCCATTCAATATTGGGTTGCATGAAATAAATACTCTAGTTTTTCCTTATGCACAATTGGGGACTGATCACCCTTAATCCTTCAGAAATTTCAATAACTAAAAATCACAATCTCCAAATCTCTAACTACAGGAAAAGAATGGGAAGTTCTTCCCTTCACAAATCAAACAAATGTACTCTTTCCATGTTTTACATTTATTTATATCACTTTATGCAAATTCAAGTTCTACAGATTCTTATTGATTTACAATTCATATTTCTACTATGGACTTGACTACACTTTATGTTGCAGCTTTCAACATAGATCATGCAAACACCAGCGCGTCTATATAACAAAAACTATGAGTAAATACAACGTGCTTCTACACACTCATGTATCTTTTCCTTTAAACATGCAATTTTAATTTCATACTTAAAGGGGGAAAATGAAAACACTCGAATTTGGAAATTTACCCTTTTGACACTACTTATTGTAATTATGCTTCTTGGATAAGAAAAACACCCACATCCTATTCCCACTTAGTTTATGTTATCTTCTCTTGCTTAGTTTTATTATTCCTAAACACTTGATGTGTCGACAAGATCTAAATATAAGTCCATAAAATAAATGTTTAAGCTCTTATCGTCATCATGCAACTTTCATATTTGATTTTCTCTCTCCCTTTCCAAAACCACATAGTTCACTTACGTTGTATAATTTGGTCTTGAATGACCTATACGGCCCTACACCGACACATTTCCAACTCTATTTTCAATGAAAATATAATTTTTTAGGTCTTTTATCCCTCCGAGTTGGCCTTATCATAATTTTTAACCTTTGAATCCCTATATAAATAATTTAAACTTGCCTTGTTTACTCACCTAGAAATCATATGGAATTCTATTGACATACTCATTTTTAAAACTTGCAAAAGGTGCTCAAGGCTCCCTACATCTTTATAGAGCTTATGTGCATCCACTAGGAAATCCACTACTATAGTTCTAAAGAACTCAACCAAGTCAAAGAGTCTAGATTATCTCACATAAAATCACACCAATTTCCTATCTCTAGGTACAGCAAGAGCACAACCCAATTGAGCATGATCGAAGGGGTTCAAGTTTCTAACTAGTTGTATCCATATATATTTTACATGTTAGGTGGATAATTATGTGTGTTTTAAGGCCTCTTTGAATTAATGTCAATGTAGGTAGTGCATAGGGTGCACTAAAACCCAAACACTAACCTTCATGCATGATATTCTACTTGTGGTTAGGGTTTTGGAGTGATTCAATTGATTATAGATGATATCGAGACTATGTGAAAGTAAGGTTTGAAAACAAAGTGCATTTCCAAGCCACCAATGAACCCAAAAAGTCACAAATACTAATTTTAAGGCCTCCAAGAACATATAAAAGGGGAAATACCATATTATAAATCTTGACAGACTATATGGTCTGCGCACCATGAGATTTCAATATCACAGTTTTAACAATGAATTTTTGCTAGGATCTACACTTCCAATTTCTTGAATCTTTCTTCCTAGATTCTTCTTGTAGCACTCTATATAGGTAAGTCTCTCTCTCTATCTTGTGTATTATGAGCTCATATTAATTTATCTAAAGAACCAATATGTTATTCTGATTTTGTATAATTAATGTTAAAAGTTAATTTACCGTAATAGATCCTGGTCTCCAGACCTTACATTCCTTTTTATTTGTTGTGTATGGTATAAAAATTCTCATTAATCTAAAAAGGGTGTAAACACAACCCATACACATGTTTTAAGTCATTCAAAATAGTTTCAAGTGTTGGAAAGTGGTGTTTTCATTGATGTCAATAAGTGTCATTGATGTCAAAAGAATAAAGGAACAACATGTGAAGGTTGATTGGTAGTGTCATTCATTGATGTTAAGTTGAGTTGCTTGGTCTAGTTGTCATTAATGAGGTGTCTTGAGTAAGTGTGATGGCTTGTAGGAATGATATAGTGATATGTGGATGTTATAGTGATGTCATAAAAGTTGTTGAAGGATCTTGTAGGTTGGCAAGAGTGATAAAGTCATAAGGTGGTCAACATAGAAGATGCAAACATGATCAATATGCGTAGTTAGGAGGCCTAGTTAGCATACATGAAGGATGATGGTATGTCATGGTGATCCACAGGTGTATAGAATCTAGTTAAGCATTGTGATAGCATGGATAACATAAGGATAAGGTGTTAAGACACTCAAAAGTGTCTCAGAGTGTGTTTACAGGGTTTGTACCTCCATTATAGATATGTACTTAGACAAATATTAAGCCCTAGGTGACCTAATGAGGTAGGTCGGACATATTTCAGGATTGAGATGCAAATTTGAGCATTAGGAAAGGTGTATTAGGTTTTCCTAGAGGTGTGGGAAAATTTTCAGGCCTTGGTTTGCAGGACAAAGCAAGAAATGTGGTGTTATCCTCTATCGAGCTCCTAGAAGTGAGAAACCCAGCTTAAGAATGATTTTTGAAGCTCATTGGCATGTGTGACCTCTGCATGGGAGGCTAATCTCTTTAGGAGAGATGAGGAAGGGTCCTAAGAAGGATTTCTAAGAATAATTTCAAATAGTAAGTCCTCATGCTTTATGAATAATCATTAAGAAGGTAAGGTGGTCTAAAACCCTACTAAGGTAGTGATGGAGAATATTCAGCTTTGTATGGCCTAGAATGGACTAGGTAACCTAGTTTACTGATTATAGGATCTAGCAGATTCTCTCAGGTATCTCTAGGTGCATTGAGGTGTCATGACTATGAGTGGACCCCATAATAAATTACAAGTTTCTGAAGAAGTTTTGTTTGCTCTCAAGTATCTCACTAGACATGGTGTGAAAATGAATATTAGAGGAAGCTTGGAAGTCATTATCCATGTCTATGGTGGTTTTTGGGCATGGTTTGTCCCTTAGGGGGTCTTTGGAAGTCAATATAAGAATATTGGTTTTTGGGGGCAGCATGATAGTTTTGGAGGTCATGGTGAAAAGTTGTTCTTAGGAATTTGTGCCCCAAGTGATGATTTTATAAGCATATGGTGATGACCTTAAGGTCATGTAGCGATTTCATACCTATTTTAGTTGCATGATTAAGTGTTTTGATGAGTGGATGAGCTTCATCTATGAAGACTAGTTTTGTAGGTCAGACCTAATGAGGATAATTGATCCTAATGGTGGCTTCATAACATGGTATGGTGGAGAAAAGTTGAATAATCTTGTAAAAGGCATGGAGTGGACTTAGACAACATGTCTAAGTGGTTACTTGATGTTTGGTGAATTCCATATAGGTCAAGAAGACCCACACTTGGTGAAGAAGGTATTTTAGGTATTTAGGCTTACTTGAGTCCTAATGAAGAAATTTAGGCATGAGGTGATATTGCCGACCCAAGGAGGCTTGTGTATGATGTTCTCATTATAATTTCATATTTATATAATGTTTTATTTCATATGATGTCTGGCCTAGATTTTTATGATGCTTAAGTCATGTATATAAGCAAGTGAAGAAGACCTATTTGATGTGGTTGAGAAAAGAAGAGATTAAGTGAGCAAGAAGGTAGTTGTGAAGAGGTGAAGAAGTTATTAGTGACCATCAAGGAAGGGTAGATATTAGTTCATGATGTTCTAGAGAGTATTTTGTTGTTGGAGAGATATGTCATTTGACCTAATCATCTTGGTGAAGAAGACCTTGAGCAAAGAAGCCTAGAAGGCATATTTGAAGAAGATGGAAGGAGAAGAGATGAATAAGTTCCATCATCAGTTGTTGAGGAAACATTCTATAGGTGAAAAAAATCAAGTGGCTTCAGTTGGTGATGAGTCATATAGGGAGTTGTAGATTCCTTATGGGGTTGATGCTCTACTAAATATAGTGGTTGGTGTTCCTTGTAGGGTTGGTGCTCTACTAAACTTCTAGGGGTTAGTGCTCAACTAAATTTGATTCATTTTTGTATAGGACAAGTTTTCCAAGATTTGTTTTCAGTGGGTTTTCTTCCCTTCAATGGTTTCCCACTTACATATTGTGTTCATGTGTTCTTGTGTTCTTATGGTGCATGCTCATGTGTTTGGTTAATCTATGTGTTTATGAATGATTAATGAATGGTTAAAAGATTATTGAAAAATATTTAAGGACACTAATTCACCCCCCTCTTAATGGTTATGCTTCCAAAAATTGGTATCATAGTAGGACCTCTGAAGTAAGCTTAACAACTTGAGGTGATCCTAAGAACCACAAAGATGAGCAAGCTATGGAGTTTTGTGGCCAAAGTTTTAAAGGAGTAGATAGGTATTTCAAAGAGTGACATCGACAAAGAAGATCAAATGAAGGATAAGGACAATCAGGTCTCGAAAGGCAATGATATTTTAAGAAGTACAAGGTGTGTACTTTCATTCAATGGACATTGTTTTTCATGCAATGAGTTTGGTCATAAAGCGGTGGACTACAATCATCATTTCTCATGGAGGAATAGTATAGGCAGGAGAAAATTATTGTGTTATAACTGCAGGAAAAGAGGTCATATTGCAAAGGATTGCAAGGTAAGGGATAAAAGGAGTGATCATTCAAAAGAGTTTTTTTCTACAAGGTGTCATAATATGGGACACATTGCTAAATTTTGTCCTAACAAAGATAGAAGACTCTCTCAAGACCTAATATGGTATATGGATCTCCTAGAGTGTATGAGAAAATTCAAACATTGGTATGTAGACCTAACTCAATAAAGGTTGGTCTTATTGAGTCTAAGATTCAAGGTAAATTGGTTGCAAGGTAGAGAAAGGGTGCGAACTAAAGGAATGCCAAGATTTATTATTTACATGTGCTTGACAAGATTGAGAAAGAAGAAGAATGATAATGTGATCATACAAGTTGATATATATGATGGACACAAGGTGAAGTCATTTCAGGTACTTGTATGAAGAGTAAAGTATTTTAGGACCATGAAAAAGACATGTTTCAATATAATTTATATCAAGAAGTGAATGAAGGTTTGTCTTGTAAGTAGGCATTTTGAAGAAGCTTGATGTGCATGTTTTTACCTAGGGTTGTGTTATGTGACCTAGTTAGGTCCGTGACTCTTAAGGTCGAGGTGATTGGTATGCTAGACTAGTATGTTCTTATGTATTATAACATTATATATGACTTGTAGACCATAATGGATCCATTGAATTAATTGTGAGGTCGAGATCATAATGATGAAGGTTGGATATCATGACAAAATTTGCTCAAATATGCACATGTATGTTGCACAAGTGAAATTAGGTGACTATGTCGAAATATGAACATATCATGATTCCTTTTCTAGCATGAAGGTTCAATATTATTGGTTTCGATTTGTATTATGTTATTTTTGGTACCTTTGGAGTCTGATATAGATAAAAGGAGAGTTTTTGGATTCTTAAGAAAGGTTCAAGTCTATGTTATCATTCTAGAAGTTATTGAGGAAGATAAGAAGAAAAGGGGAGTTGATCAGTTTGTATTCTAGCTCCATTAATAGGTAATATCATTCAAGAAGGTACACATGTCATGGAGCATGATTGAAAGATTGAGGAAGCATTGATTTGTGCTTGAAAGGTAAGAAAGTGTTTCGTTATTTTTAGCAATTGATAGATGATATTGGTCTACTAGTATTTGTAATGAATTACTAAGATCTTGATATGCTTTGAGAATTGAATTTAAGAGATGAGAATGGTATGAGAGTCCTAATGATTCATATGGAGGTCTATGCTATCAAGACAAGGTGGGTGCTCTTAAGTTCATTTGTGAAGGTTTGTAGGAGTGCTTGGTCTTAGGGGGAGTTGGGTAGCTATTCAATTTACATATAGTAGTCTTGATTAGTGGTTTCAAGCATTAAGGGAAAGTTTCAAACAGACATCAAGCTCCATAAGCAAGAATGAAGTGTCAAAATTTGTGAGCTCATGAAGACAAGGATGGAAGCTACATACATTATTGTTGGTGTATAAGGTAAGTAGAGGTGTTCACTATTTATTACAAGATGTATTATTTGAAGAAGCTATGCATGAATGAGGGGGAGCATGTTCTTGTAATGCTTCCATATAATATGTCCAGGGGATCTTTCTAGCTCTATTCTGGAGTAGTGTTAAAAATAGAGATGAAAGATCAAATGGACCTTGTTATGTTTGGTTGATGTTTCTAACCAAATTGTGAGACCTAAAATGATGTCGAAGAGGAGAACTAATATGTTCAGGTATGAATCTTTGTCATTAATGTCAAAAGGGGGAGAATGAGCTGATGGCTTGAGAGAATGAGTTATATGTGTTTGTCATTAATGTGTTTTCCATCAATGAAAAAGGGGTAGATTTTTGGAAAGTGGTGTTTTCATTAATGTCAAAAGAAGAAAGGAACAACATGTGAAGGTTGATTGGTTGTGTCATTCATTCATTGATGTCAAGTTGAGTTGCTTAGTCTAGTTGTCAATGATGAGGTGTCTTGAGTAAGTTTGATGGCTTGTAGGAGTGATACAAATATAGGTGGATGTTATAGTGATGTCATCAAGGTTTTTTAAGATTGTTGTAGGTTGGAAAGATTGACAAAGTCATAAGGTGGTCAACATGGGATGTGCAAACATGATCATGACGCTTAGTTAAAAGGCCTAATCAACATACATGAAGGAGGATGGTATGTCATGGTGGTCCACATGTATGTAGGAGTTGGTAAAGCACCTTGTGAGAGCATGGATATCATGAGGATGAGGTGTTAATAAACTCACAAGTGTCTCAGAGTGTGTCTACGGGGTTTGGACCTCCATTATAGGTCTGTACTTAGACCTATCTTAAGCCCTAGGTGACCTAATGAGGTAGGTTGGATGGATTACAACATGGAGATGAAAATTTGAGCACTAGGAAAGGTGTATTAGGTTGTCCTAGAGGTGTGGGAAAAGTTTCGAGGCCCTATTTTGCATGAAAAACAAGAAATGTGGTTTTTCCTCTACCAAGCTCCTAGAAGTGAGAAACCCAACTCGAGGAATTTTTATTCTCATTAGAATGTGTGACCTTTGAATGGGAGCTAAGCTCTTCAAGAGAGATTAGGAAGGGTCCTAATAAGGATATCAAAGAATTGGTTCAAAGAATAAGGCCTGGGCTTTATGAACAATCGTTAAGAAGGTAAGGTGGTCTAAAACCCTCCTAAAACCCTAATAAGGTAGTGATGGAAAAGATTTAGGTCAATATGGCCTAGAATGGATTGGGTGACATGATTTAGTTATTGGAGGCTCTAATGAACTCTCTCAAGTATCTCAAAGTGGAATTGATGTGTCATGATAGTGAGTGGACCCCACAATAAATTACAAGTTTCTTAAGAATTTGTGTTTGCTCTCAATTTTTACACTAGACATGGTGTGAAAATGAATGGTAGAGGAATTTGGGAATTCATTCTCCATGTCTATGGTGTTTTATGTACATTTTCTAACACTTAGGGGCATATGGAATTCAATATAGGAAGATTGGTTTTTGGGGGCGATAATGTTTTGGAGGTCACGGTGAAAAGTTATTCACGAGGCCTTTTTGCCCTAAGTGATGATGCTACAAGTATATGGTGATGACCCTAAGTTCATGTAGCAGCAACATACATGTTTTAGTTGCATGATTAAATGTTTTGATGAGTGGATGAGCTTCATCATTGAAGATTGGTTTTGTAGGTCACAAACCTAATGAGGATAGTTGATCCTAATGGTGGCTTCGCAATATGATATGGTGGAGCAGAGTTGAATAAGCTTATAGGAGGAATGGATTAGACTTAGAAAACATGTCTAAGTGGTTCCTGATTTGTTTTTAAGGCCATATATTTCAATAATACCAAGACTTGGTGAAGAATGTGTTTTAGACATTTAGGCCTAATTGAATCCTATTGAAGAAATGTAGGCATGAGGTGTTATTGCAGACAAAAAGAGGCTTTTTTATGATGTTTTCATATTGATATAATGTTCTATTTCCTATGATGGCTGACCTAGGTCCTAGATGTGTATGATACTTAATTCATGTATATAAGCAAGTGAAGAAGACTTATTTGATGTGGTTGAGAAAAGAAGAGGTTGAGCAAGAAAGAATGTAGTTGTAAAGAGGTGAAGAAGGTCTTAGTGACCATCAAGGAAGGGAAAATATTAGTTCATAATGTTCTAGATAGTTTTCTACTATTGGAGATATAGGTCATTTGACCTAATCATCTTGGTGAAGAAGACCTTGAGCGAAGAAGCCTAGAAGGAATATTTAAAAAGATAGAAGCAAGAAGAGCTAAATAAGTGTCATCATCGGTTTGTGGGGAAACATTCTATATGTGAAAAACAATTAGGTGGATTCAGTTGGTGTAGATTCATCTAGGAGTTATATCTTCTTTGTAGGGTTTTGCTCTACTAAATTTATGGTTTGGTGTTCTTTGTTGGGTTGGTGCTCAACTAAATTTGATTCATTGATGTATAGGACAAGTTGTCCAAGATTTGTTTTAGTGGGTTTTCTTCCCTTTAAGGGTTTCCCATTTACATATTGTGTTCATGGATTCTTGTGTTCTTATGGTGCATATTCATGTGTTTGGTTAATCATTTTTTAATCTATGTGTTGATGAATAATTAATGAATGGTTAAAATATAATTGAAAAATATTTAAGGACACTAATTCACCCCCTCAGTAGTTGTGCTTTAAACTTCAAGAGCCATGTTTCTCATTTTATATACCTTCCAAGTCAATCCAAGTCGATCTTAAGTATCTAAGCCATTTTCTCTCATTGTCAAAGGATCAAGTTTCAATAATAGTTTCATCCATATAACTATCACATACTAGGAGGATAATTGTGTGTGGTACACTAACATTTTGCAATGGTATTCCACCCATGATTAGGTTTTGAAGGTGTTGTGAATCACACAAATGGTTTCATAGATGTGCGAATTCTAGGTTTATAGTGTGAAGGTCAACAAAAATTGGTGCATCCACACAAGAAGTTAAAGAGCACCAACACATCATTTTCTGAAATCATGCAACTTGAGACTAGATTGTACCACATTGTAGGAAACATTGTACAATTCCACACCATTATTATTTTCGATCACGGTTCTAGAAATGAAGCACCTCTAAGCCATTTCTAGTCTACACATCCACTATGCACTCCAAAATCACTTGTCTACTTCTATAAATAACTAAGTGTGCTTATCTTCTTGTGTTTTTAGTAATCATATTTATTATTGCATATTGAAAATTAAGTTGAGATCTATATTCTAGTTTGTACATTAATTTTTATTAATTAGTTAAAATATACACCCTGTAATACCATTACATCTTTGAACAAATAAGATCCGCATCACAAAACCCCCACTTATTTATTTATTTATGGTGTAATAAGGTGGTAGTTGATAATTTGGTAGTTTAACAGCGAGAGGATTATATAAGGGTCATGTAGTTGGTAGTTTAGTAGTTGATAAGACATAGAATTATCCAATTGGAAAAAAGGAAGAATTGGAACACATGGTTATATCAACCACTACCAACAACTACAAAATCATGGGAGGAACTAATTTTGTTTTGGGATTATATAAACAAATAAGGGTCATGATTCTATATTTTTTTGTTAATAGATTCTCAAAGATGGGTCATTTTATTGTTTGTAAAAATACTAGTGATACTACACATATATCTAATATATTTTTCAAGGAAGTTGTGTGTTGTATGGATTTCTCGCATAATATTTTCATATAGAGACAATAAGTTTGTGGGTCACTTTTGGAATTGTTTGTGGAATAATTTAAACATGAAGCTACACTTTATTTTTACTTATCACCAACAAATGAAGGGCTAGCCAAAAGTTGTCAATAGGAGCCTTGGTAATTTATTTCAATGTTTAGAGAAAAAAAAGGCGGTGACATGGGATTTTATCCTTGCGTAAATAGTGTTTTTGTATATTAAATATATGGACATCAACATTGGGATGCCACCTTTCCATTATAGAATAATTCTAAAAGGATTACATAATGAAAATGTACGAAGCACATAAGCCAAAGACTTTGCACAATACATTACGGGTGTGCACTAGTAAGAGCACACATAGTTAGAAAAGAGAAACACGTCGTATAAAGAGTGTGTGGATATGATAAGGAGATAACCAAAGTTTGAATATAGAGACATGGTTCTTACACACCTATGCAAAAAAGGTTCCTAAGAGGGACATATAATAAGTTGAAGTGGAAGAAGATTGGACCATGCGAATTTTTGAAGAAATTAGTGTTAAATGTATTTGAGATAGATCTTCGGGAGGGGGTAGACATTTTTCCTATCTTTAAACATCATGGAATTGTACCCATACTTTGAAGGGCATACACGTAGTGAAGAAGAATGTGCAAAAATAGACTAGAGGAACTAACTACCAAAGCAAGAGAATAGTGAAAATGAATATATTCCACATATAAGCATAAGCAAAGACCACACGTAAATTGGAACACAATATATACCTAATAAAATGGAAAGGTAGAGAACTTGAGGATGCATATTTTCTTGGAGAAATTGAGGTTGTTATACGATTGATCCATTTAATACCTTATGAAAAACACTTGATAAGGGGGCCAAGTTTCCTCTTACATGAGGTGTATGATGCAAGAGCATTGAGTTCACTCGCAAACTTGCATCACCGAAAAGAGTTGGAGTTAGGACAATAACAACTTGCACAATTTTGCATAGCTTCATGTGACCATGTGTAACCTTATACATTATATTGGTGGAATAATATGAAGACGAGGCATTAAGAGTTGAAGGTTTTACGCAATAATTAGAGTTCTTCTCTTGGACTCCTTATATAAGGACTATGCACAACTACTTACTTATACTTTTATGAATATTTTCACCTCATTCTTATCTTTGGAAAAAACCTTGAGGGTCTTAGTGAAATCCACACACTAGAATCATAACATCCCTCTATGTTTCCATAGCTCAAACTTTGGGCCAACATACTTATTTGTCACTCACTATGCTCTATGGACCCCCTTTGGGAACTAAAGTCTAGACTCTACGTCGAAATACCTCCTTGTCACTTGCACTCCATGATTTGAAACTATGTGGTTTCTATGATACCAAATGTAATGAATTGTTAGACAAAAACCTTGAGGTGTTAATGAATTCCACATACCGGGATGATCATAACAATCTTAAAGTTTTTGACCTTCGAGATGGTCACTCTTACGAGTCATGTGTTCTTTTTGCCTACCAATAGGTGATGCACACTTTGTGCCCTTTGTGGAACATGCTCTTTTGCACACCTATCAACATCAAATATTTTTAGAGCTGCACATGTGGGCTTGAATCAAATTTCGTTAGGAATAATCTTTGGATTAGTGCTCACATTATTGTTTGTAATAGTTAAATGTAATATTCATATATTACATTAGTGAGTTAGTAAGATATTAATATTTTGATATTAATATCATATTTGTGTGAGGAAAATAAAATATTGTAATATTATTAATATGAGTTATGAAACAAATCATTATTAATAATATAGGATAAATTGTATTAGTTGTGAGTTTGTTGAATAAACAACTCACGTAGCTATTGAGAGTTGTGTGAGAGATTGATGGGTTTGGGAGTGATTCTAGGAGAGATAAGAGAGTATATTGTGGGATTGAAGATTGGAGTTGAATCCTTGTATTAAGGAGATCATTCTCCTATATATTGTAAGCTCTCTCACCATGTAATTGCTCAAGATCTAGATTTATTCAATCAATAATATAGTGTGTTTATTATATTTTTATCCTCTGTAATATTATCTTCATTTTGGAACAGTGTTTTATGTCTCATATAGCTTTGTACAATTTTATAATGTAATTGTTTCTTATTTATATTAGTTAAGCTATCAATTTCATATCACTTTCTTCATCCATGGATAACCGAGAAACTGGGTATCTCTTGATCGAATGATGATGCCCCCATGAGAGATTACTTGCACTTCAAATGGATGGACTTACGGGTAATTAACTCGAGTTGAGGAATATTTTCCGAAGCATCTTTACTTGCAAAGGTATTTTTACTTTTCATGTAGATTCTATAAAGGGAAGGGAATAATGAATGCGAAAAGATGTGGGATATATCGGGAAGAAGATTAAAAGATCTTGAAGCTAGTATTTAGCCAAAAGGGGAGTTGCGGCTTAGAGAAAGGCTAGAGTTTCCAAATTAAGCATATGAGTAGAGTTTTTAAGCTCGTAGTCCAAGGAGTTGAATCTAGTTACGTAGAATCCTTGTAGTGTCTGTGAAACTTAACTAGGATTAGGTCTTAGGATTGAAATTCTATGAAAACTTATGTAAAGTTAGTATTAAATTGTGGCGAATTGGGTAATGTGATTATGTGGGTTTGTAATATTACCATATTAATGGAAGCTTTTATTGTTTCTCACAAGTTGTGTTGGGATCTTGCTTTGTGAGATCTAACTTTGAGAATTGTAGGCTACATAATCTAAGGCATTTTTAAATTAGAAACCTTAACTATGACTACACGAGGGGTGCTTCAAAATTATATTGTGAATGGTGCTTATCGAAAGTGATGACATCAATTCACAAATCGTACACTTTTCTCAAGAAAGAAACATAGTTAATTTGTTAGTAAGATTACAACATTCAATGAAATTGAAATCAATGGCCTAAATTAAATACACCATTATTAAAACTTCTAAAAAAATATCAACATTTGATTTGCATTGTAACGTGTAGTATAGGTGAGTTCATTCCATATAAACACAATCAACATAACTAGTGTATGTGCCAACTACCCACCAGGGTTGAGATTTAAAAGTTGACCCTTGTTGTCAATTAAAAATTGTGAACATTGAGACATTTTAAATGACCATCGATTTGTAAGTTTTAATATATTTCAAGGTGGATATTTCAAAGACAAATGTCTCATACAAGCAACAATTATTCGGTGTAGGTTTATTTTCGAACATAACATCTTATTTTAAAATCCATATCTTTAACAACAAGTAGTTTCATAATGTTGTTGTTATTTTCATATCATATGAAAAAGATTAACACAAATATACCATAGTAATATTGACAGTTTTGTGAATGCATTCACGTCATACATGACCGATAAATGATATTAAAAATTGTAAAAATGCGCGTTAAAAAATTAAAAATGCCGAGACAAATACCAAATATCTTCCCTATTGACAACCATGATAAGCTCAAGAGAACTTACCTAGTGTATGTATAACTCCCGACAATGATTTTATTTTATTATAAGAATTTTTGTGATTTAACGACTTGGTACACTTCAAGATACGCTAATGTAGGGGAGTCCTCCCAACTAATTATGTAAATAGAAGGGTAACCATCCCTCCACTCTAAGAGATTAGAACCTATAACTCTCCGAAAACAAACTTCTCAACAATTAAGGGTAGACTTTTGAATAATTAATATCCGTCAAGCCCACGTGGCGGTGTTGTCCCCTGATTTTTGACCTGCCGCCCAAGTTCCAACCGATCAACACCTGTCGGCAGGGAATCTTTCTCGGTAACGTACGGAGTCATGTGGACGGCTTCGATGACTTCTCGCCTTGCCATCATTTTCCGCGATCGGACGGTCAGTATCTCTGCAAACGACGAGGGAATAACGACGTCGCGGAGGCATCATCGCATTAATTTTAACCGGAGAAATGTTTCGGAGCCTTTTAATGGCATTTTCATACTTCTCAACGTCAACGTTGACGTCTCATTAAATCTATGCATTTGTGTTTGATTGTCTAAAATATATTATGAGTGGGGTTACTTACACATCATTTTCAACACTAAACCAACGATGTTCTCACCTTCCCTTGTAGTTGTGGTCCTCAAACCTAGTTGAGGTGAGGACAACACATGATTATGTGGGCCATTTAGGGTTAGCCTCACTGCCTGAACTTGGTGTTTACCACCACATTAAAGTTCAAGTTACAAAAGTTGACTTGGAGATAGTGGCCTCCTCCAAAATATTTCTATTTTTTAAGAAGTGTATTTTTTTGTCGAAAGAGACATTTAGAGATGTCTACAACCAAAGTTCAAGAGGTGTGCACAATTTGAATGGTTTAATATTGAAGATATATGCAATTTATAGATAAGTTATACATTTAAATTGGATATGAGGTAATATATGATACATAAGTATCCCTCATTTGTTAGTGATTTTACTTCAATCGTAAACATTTTCATGTTGAAAATACAACCTCAATATCATAGAGGGCATGCCACAAGTAAACTAAGGCCTAGTCAACCTTTGGCAATAAAAGCCTTCATTTTTAAGCATTGCAACCCACAAGCTTAACATGATTTATATCAAGTGAAATCATTCACGTCGATTAAAGAGTTTTTTATATCGTCTAAATGAACAAGGATTGAGGTTTTTTCACCTAACAATGTCAGGGATTAAGGAAAATGTTTATGGACCATTGATCTCGTGTGAATCAACTACATGGATATAAGGTTAAGTCCACTTTGTGATTTATTCTTGATTATTATAAAGTGACAACCTTTTCATAAGGGACTTGGAAGGTTCTACGAAATGGACTCAATATGTAGGCATTGGCCTTTATACTAGGAATGAAACATTGTTACAAATTTCTACCGCACTAAATGGAGAGTATAACTAAAGGATTGAATTTAGATCAAATACATAACCCTAACGAGAAGACTAACGATAATGAAAAGGTCCACATACCATTGATCTTGCCCAAATCAACGACATGGACATATTGGTGATTCCATCATGACATTTCTACCAATAAGGTGATAAATGTTACTTAATTAATTTAAAAGGAGTGATGCAATGCATTTGGATTAAATGATATAGTGAAAACTAAATCTTATAGGATTGAAATCAACATGAAAGTTGAAGGAAATCGATCGATGATCGGAGTAGGATAAGGAAGTGGAACAAATATGAAATCAATCTATATCTTAGTTTCATCTTCTATTTACATAAGGGGGTTCAAATATTGGGAGATTTAGTTTTAAAAAAGAATATGAGTGATTGGATATATAGAGGGGGAAAGTTTTAAAGAAGTTTAAAGACATTTAATTTCATGTTTCTAAAGAACAAATTAATAGAGGTGATATAAAGGGATTCAAATTTCAGACGAGATACTTGGAAGAATCTTGAGGGAAATCTTGTAGTGGTTATAACATGAATGTGAATAAGAAAATTCTTGATGTAATTCAATGCATGTGTGATGTAAAGCCTGAAATTTTGTGTTACGTTGTTTATTATCTAAATTTAGTCTTGAAAATCAATAAATTGATATTTAGAGTATTGATAAGTTGGTTACGAGTCTTAATGATAGAATCACATCAAATAATGTCACTAGTTCATGAGCACATGTAATTTTCTTCATACATAATGATAGAGCATCTTATTTATCATTAGAACTAGAACTTGTGGATTGTTTAATGGGAATTGACCTTGGATGCAAGGACATGGTTATCATTGAATTTCTTCCCTATCCTTGATTGCGATAGAGTGTATTAGAGATTGTTTGAGCTTAGGAGTGTGTGAATTGCCCAAATAGAATTACAACTTTGAGGGATTCAATAATAGGTTTTAATTGAAAAAATTCAATATGCCTCATAGAAGAGCAACTACCAACATGGCATGCATATTTCATATGATAGTAAGAATGTTGAGAGCAATGAAAACTATAGTATATATTGTGGAAAAGAAATGAGAAGAGGTTATATATCAAGAGAATCTATATGAGTGATGTTAAAGAAGAAATGAGAGCCGAGAAAGAATAAATTGATCAAGAAAATGAAAACATATAAATATAGGTGAAAAGAGGCTCATTAGAGATATCTTATGACTAGGAAGAGGAGTAAAGATAAAGATTTGTAGATTTTTAAAACTCTAAACCTTAAATAATTGGCAAATGGATCACAAAGATAGAAGAGTATTTGAATTTAATGATATCATTAACCCCAAGAGAGTGAAAGTGGCTCATAACAAGTTGAAAGGCCATACAATCCTCTCGGTGGAAGGAATTAAAAAATGAGAGAAATAAAATTTTTAAAGAAGATTACTTCATGAAATAAAATGGTTGTGTGATGAAATTAATATATCACCAAATTATAATCATAACAATAGAACACAATATGATGGAAATAAGAGTAGAATATTGAAGCATGTGAACAAGCCACTTCGAGGGGCAATGTCCACAACATTACAATAATAATAGAATACACAATATGATGATTTATTAATGACTAACCCTACATCCTATATATACCAATAGTATATCCTAATGAATTTGTGACATGTTTTCCATCAAAATCATAAATTGTTTGCCTATTTTTGACATGTGATGCAATTTTTTCACTTTTGAAAATTACATCGGTGATTCTAACAAGGTAAATTTTCTAAGATGGTTATAAATGGATTTTTGGGAAGAGTGTGGATTTGGAACCAACGTGTTATCTCGCATCAGAAATATAGTGACAAAATTTAAATAAATTAATTTGAATTTTGTTTTGGTGATGGAGTAGACATCGGTTTTCGACAACTTAGGTGATTTTCAAAGATCCTTCACATTCATATCTCAAATATTAATCTAATCCTATCATTAAATCATAAACCTATCCTAAGTCATACCCTCACCCAGTAAAAACACATTTCTACCCCTTGTAAAACTTAATTACCTATCTTAAACCCCCTAACCACCTAAAACCTATTCTAACCCATTATAGCCCTAACCATCCAACCTCCTAACTCCCTAAAAACCTTCTCAACCATTTCCACTCATATCAAGCCCAAAACCTTATTTGGAAGTGGTTAAAACCACTTCCAAGCAAGTTTTCCCTACATTTTTGGATCGTCGGTGACCCTAACAGAATCATCGGTGATTATAAAAGCAACACCAAACCTCCTAGTGAGGGATCCTCAATCACTACAATGAAACTATGGTTTATTAAAGACTTAAACAACATCATAACGATCATCTTGGGATCTTTAACACCTTTTCATATCCACGAAAGCTCTGCGCAAACACAATAAGATTAATACAACATCATTTTCAAGCATTTATTAGTCAAGGTAAGTCTTTATCTTCTATTTTCACTTTTAGCTTGTCAATACATCGTCTTAGAAGCCATACTAAGTTAGAAACCATTCATTTTGTATCTAGTTTGCATTCTATCAAGAAATCAATATTTTATACAGTAATCATCAAGGATTTATCAGAATCGCCAATGATTCCCCTAAATCACCAGCAATCCCTATCATTTTAGCATTTTTATCATATTTATCATATCTGTTGTCATTATCAATCTTCTTTTTGTCTAAACTATTGGTTTTCAAGATGTGTCTCTCTGTAGATGACAGTTTGGGTGAGTCACACCCCATTCACAAAGATCTATGATCTTCCGTGTCGTCCAACAACCCCTCGTATAGGAACAATTCGACATTGTGCACGAAATTAGCCATTGTGTCATCACCTTAACACCGAAATGAAGATATCAAAGACCAACTCGAAATCATACAAGAAGAACAAGATGCTTTCTTGAATAGTTTTGGCTCGAGTACTTTGAGGAGTTCAACCTTTCCATAGCCCTCGCTTGGGCCACCTACCACACATAACAAGATCTTTCTATCCCTGGATTTCTAAATTACCCTTGTATTGTCAATTAATTCCATGTCATATCACTTAATTATAAAAATGAGTTGACACCCTTCGAGGAAGCCCATTGGTTCTTGGGACTAGCCTTTACCGAGCAACTTGTCATTTATCTCTATCTAATATATATTGTGTTCATCTTTCTTTGCAAGGTGGTCTCTCATCTACTAGAAGAAAGGAGCCCCATGTCCATTGTACATCTATTCATCGCGACATTATCAACATAGGTATCATTAAACCATTTTGTCTTATGAGTTTCTAGTGTTATCTTATAATTGACAACCGAGATTCATCATAAATAAGTGGAGATGTTTATTTCATTTTTATGTTAGGACACACACACACACACACACACACACACACACACACACACACACACACACACACACACACACACACACACACACACACACACACACACACACACACACACACAGAGAGAGAGAGAGAGAGAGAGAGAGAGAGTTAATGATGTTATGTTTGTGTCGTAATCGATTTGTAAAATATCTTAAAATTATAATTTTGTTGATTAATTACATAAAAAGATGATGGTCATCGACATTTTCATTTGTAGACAATAATGGGAGTGATCACGATATTGACAATTTCTATAATTTACTAATATATATTTTTACTTGTATAACATTAATAAATGAAACTATTTAAAAATATTATCTCCAATGGACAAATTATATGAAAAAATAGCATAACAATGAACTCAATTAAAACTAATAAATTACAATATTATTGTAGTGATCATATTTTGGGTATTGTGAATGAACTAATTCTTATTAAACATCAATACTAGATAAAGTTAAAACTATTGTGAATTTATTTATGTTAAAATACAACATTTTTAAAAATCTAGTCCAAATTATTATACTCCTCCATATCATCATGATCATATTCATCGACATTGTCTTAAACTCATTTAACCCAAAATAAAAAAGATGTGTTGTGTTTCTTATTTCACTTAGGATTTAAGGTTATAAATAGGAGATATATTCATATTAATTAATTTATATTAATGTCTATATCAGAATATACCTATAGAAATTTGTAAGATAGTAACGATAAAAAAAGTGCTAAATGGAATGAAAAAAGTGATAGAAGGGAAATGTATTTAATTGATTGGATGCTCAAGAAGATGATATGAAAATGCTATAAGGGTGAAAATATTGGAACTAACTTGAACTACTTAATTTATGATTCTAGGAGTGTAGGATGAGTTGGTGTTGAACCATCATATGTGAACAAAACCCTTTGGTGGTTACGCACCTATTTGGCAGTTTTGTACGACAAGATGACAATGTTCTAGAAGCTGTATATACATATGTAAGCATCTAAAATGCATCTTCCTATGAAATGTCCCTAGGTGTCAAACAATTGAGAGACCTTGTAAAAATGTTATTGGTTGTGTTGAAATGAAATTTATACACCTATGTTAGCACTACTTTGAAGAGGCCTAAAATTGCATATATTTATCCAACTAGCATATGACATCTATATGGATGCAACTAGCTTCATAAATGTGATCACTTCATAATGTATGCAATAGTTTGACATGATTTGTGCTTGTTTTGGATGGTCTTTGTCTTGGGAAGCCTAACCCTAGAACCTAGTTTTTAGTGCTTAAAACCTATGTGGGGTTACTCCTAATGTGTTTTTATGTTAGTGTAATTTATGAGAGCTTTGAGTGATTTTTGGAAGATATTTCCTTGAGTTCCTATAATTGTCGGTGAGTAAATGAGTGCATTTAACTTTCTTATATAGGGGTTCATAGGTATAATTTAACATTAAGGCCGATCCATGAGGAAAGCATCGACCCATACAAAATATATCAATTGAGAAAATGGGAATTGAGTGGCTTGGGAGGAAACTACCAATTTCATACCAAACTAATAAATATTTTGGTCCCTATCCGGTGGTCTCGTATGAGTAGAAATTGAGGTGATGGAAACTTCTAGAACAACACTTGGAGGTGATAAACAATTTTGGATTGATGCAAATAGTTTTCTAAGCGGATCGAAAGCAAAGTGCATATGATGAGATAAATTCATGCAATAGGGATAAGGATAGGAAATTGAGCTCAAAATATGCACAAAAGTCATGATTTAAGGGATAAGACAATACTAGCTCATTGTCAAGTGATAAATTATCAAATTCAGTGTCTACATAATTGTCATCATTCCCATTATTAGAGTGCAACCATTATTGAAAAATTTATTATTTTGTTTGATTTGTCTTCTTTTCCATGAAACTCATTTCCTACAACATATGATTTTGTTAAAATATCAAATATAGATATAAGTTTTTTTCGAAAAATAATTTTGTAATATCAAATTTAGGTTTTATGCTCCAAATTAGATAGTATTAAGTTCGTAAGATAATTCATAATAACAAGATAATAAATCAAAAAACCCTAAATTATGTAAACATATCAAATAACTTAACACACTATATAGGGTAGTGAAAGTACAATTAAGGTTAAAATTTTGAAAGAAGTAACCATTCTTTGAGATCGAGACTCCATGAAACTAGATTATGGTGTGTGTCATGTTCACACTTGATGTGAAGTCCACCTTAGGTAGTTGCATTATCTAGATGGTACATATTTATGTGCACTATATTGTTGATATGTACTAATCAATGGTAGTTATCCTCTATCATATGTGAGAATGGTTAGGTGAAATTAGGTGTCTTTTAATTAGTTCTTCCACGTTTCACTCAAACAATAATCATCTCTTACCTACTTAATTTTTCTATATGAGGAACCATTTAGTATTTTATGTGAATGTATGACCTTATATATAGTATCCTTAGTTAGATGGTATGTAGTCTCTAATAATAATTTGTTTTATACAAACATCATTTTTGGTTGCACATTATATCATTGTATATTCCATTTTTATATTATTAAGTGTGTTTATTGATGTTAATTCTCATATTCATAATCATGTATTTGGAAGTTGTATTTTGTTTGCAGAGTTTCCTTAGGATCGTTTATGACATTTTCTAGAGATTATGGTATTTTATCAAATGGAATTATCACATTCTATCAAATCTATGTTATATCTCTCACATGCTACCATAGGTGTTCTTCGTTGGTAGTCATTGAGGATTTATGCATATGTGTGTCACCAAAACACTTCTCTTGTCCTTATTTTTATCCCCTAAGACAACCCACATTATGGGGTTTTCAAAATTACCAACCCATTGATATCCATTTTTATGGTGTATTTCTATTACAAAGTGTCCTTAGGTTCATTTCTAACATTGTCTAGATATTTTGACATTTGATCAAATGGAATTTTCACATTCTATTATATTTATGTTAGATTTCTCACATGTTATCATATTTTTTCTTCATTAGTATCCATTGAAGATATATGCATTTGTGTGTTTCCACACAACTTCTCATGTCCCTATTTTGATCCATAAGCCAACCCACATTCGGAATTTTCAAACACCAACCCATTAGTAGCCATTTCGTATGGTATCAAAATTACCAACCCACTTTGGTAGCCATATTATATGGTATAAAAATTATCAAGGTAATATTTTTGAGACATATCTAAGGGTCATTTCATGGAGTGAGTTTTATGCTTTAAAAAAATTCTACAATTTTTATCTCATTTTTTTCATATTTGGTTCCTTGTTTTGTCGCATTCATGTATAAGTTGCAGATCCTCATATGGAGGAGATCCATTCAAGAGTGTGTTACCATTTTATTTGTTTTTGGGGTGTAGGAAATACTACCCTTGAACTTAGAGTTCCAAAATAAGTCAAATCCAAAAATTTTTATTTGAATTGGACACCACAAGCTCATTGAATAAGAATTTCATATTTTGAGGGATATTTTACAAGAAAATAGAGGAGCAACAAAGGACACTCAATTTTTTCACATTTTTTGAAAAAGCACCTAAAAAGGATTATATCATTATTTCCATCATGTCTATATCTTTCTGAAAAATATTCGTTTTATGAAATTGGAGTACTGACACTCTCATAGTAAGCATTTGAAGGTTATAGACGTTGAGGACAAGTGAGAAACTACTGAGGACAGTCCCTTTTTCTATTTTTTACAAAATCACCGGGATATAATCATTGTATCGTGTCTAGATCCTCAATAAATCTCAAATTCCTATTTTTTCCTAAATCTAAGCACTAAGGCACCCATGGGGTCTATTTGAAGGTCAAATGAATTTTATGAGCCTCTTATTTGGTGGGGGTCATTATTTGGGTGGTTACACATAGAATTTTATGCCTCAAACCATATCAATATGACCAACCACTCCATAGAAATCTAACTACTATTTCTTATGTACCTAGCTTCTCACATGACCTCCCACCAATATTTCTTAGCTCTTAAGGGTTACCCTGTGCCACTTGAGACCCTTTTGTAACACTTTTTCTTTAGGGCTCATAAATTTTGATCCATTAAGGCTATAAAGATGGTTTTTTCAACTTGGATATGTTTTCAAGATCTTAAAAATGTTAGATTCGTATTGTCATTTTTATTACTTTAATTTTAAATTTTCATAGTTTTTCCTCTAATTTGCTTATCAATACTAGTATTTTGCCCCTTCATGAGGCCATAAATTTTGACTGGTAATTTGGATTTACATGCTTATTTTTTAAGTGGCTATTTTTTTCATTATTTGCAGTAGTGACATCAATTTATTCTAATTTTGTCTAATATTTTATTTTCCCAAGTATAAAGGCTTATTTATAAAACATAACATCATACTACTTTATGAATTGGGTATAATGTCACATCATTTTCGAGAGGGGATCACTCTTTAGTGCTTTTATACAAATAATGAGAGGAATTTTTATATGTACAAAATAGTATTTTTAGGCATTCACTTTGTTGAGAGAAATTTTATGTTTGTGATTCATTGCAATAAAGTTTCATTTGCAATCCTTGTATTGCACACCTACCATTATTGATACATTATGGGTAATTTTTTTATTTTTTACATTCTAAGGGTAAGAATTTCTTGGTTGTTTATTAATTATGCAAATGAGGTCTTGTATTATTATTATGCCATGATAGTTTACGATGGCCACAATGATTATAAATTTTAATATTTTCTTCATTCCACATCATTTGTTTCATTCCATTGGAGGATTCATAATACTCGAGGTAGTAATTTTTTTGTGGTTTATATGGATATCTATTGTTCTTTCATTAATTATTAATATATTTATAGTCTCCATCTATGGAGCAAATATGGTGCATAGCATGTCACTCCATCCGTGTTAACCCTAATTTAAATTAATTAAGTCTAGAATTGATAATGCAACAATGAGATTATAAACACATTCATATTTACTCTTGATTAGATAAAAAGGATGCACAATGTAGAAATCAAAAAAACATTGAGATACATGTAATTAGAAGTATAACCAAGATGGAAAGATGAACTTAACTAGTTAAAGAGACTATCAATATGTACCAATGAGTGATCTAGAGTAAGAACAGAGTCTAGAAATTGAGAAAAACACTTCTTGTGATTCTAATTCTCCTGGGCGGGACCATACCAAACTTCCAAGAGCATATATCACAGACATATCAAATTGTACAGCTTTTTCCACTATGGAGAATAAAAAAGTGAACTTTCAATATCATTATGTATCAATGTTTGTCACTCTTTTATATCTTCATTTTCACGTGAAAACCTATATTTCACACTTAAACCTGTAAAAAAACCTAGCTATTTTGCAACACACTAAGAAATAATTAAATCTAAAAAATAAATATGCAAATGTTCAAGTTAGACTAAGCTCGACGATCACCATGTTTGTGAGTTATTGAGCACTACACTACATTTGAAACTCAATGTAGTTCTCCCAGTGATTTGTGATGATGTGTATGCAACTATCCCTTAATCTAGGTTGGCCCTTGTGCCTCAATACCATCAACAAGATATGCTAATTCATCCTTATATAAACCCCTTGTGTGTGCAAATGGACAATTCATATTTATGCCCTCCTATGATGTGTATGAAATATGCATATATATATATATTATTTCCTTAGCTCTTATTTCCTTAGCTCAATAGGTGGTAGATAGATAGGTGCTTCCTATGTGATAAATTCCTAAATTAGAATTATATATATATGAGTTCATTATCTTGAATTTTGAACCTTAGTGGTGGAAACGGCCAACCTAAAACATAAGAAAGGACATATAAAAGGGAAATGAAGAGGCCCATAAGATAAAAATAAGTGAAAAATAGAGGAGTTTGGGACTGCGAATAGGGCCGGGACCGTGTGTATGGTCACAACCAATTTGTATGACGGTTTTGGACTAACACAACATGCAAAATAATTATAAAAGGACATGGCCGAAGATATCCATGGATCAATATAAAATCATGGAAAAATAATATAAAAAATAACATTTAAGGACATTAAAGTAAAGAAATGAAATACATAAGAAGAGGATGTTATGCCACTAAGATCCAGTTCAAGGTTTAGAACTCAAGTATTTAAAAATATAATAAAAACATGACGTAATAATGTTTCGCATGTTTTGGTTCCTATATTCCCCCTTTATGCTAGTGGATGAAATTAACTAGTGTAAAGGAGAATAAGGTTGTAATTGAGAGAGTGATGAAGCAAGAGAAATTGTAAAGATGTTGAGAAAAAGAAATTGTGCATGGTGAACAATGTGAGTCATCAACTGATCTATGCGAGAGATAAGCAAGAAGCATGTTGGAGGTGTCAAAAATGGATATCGTAGTTGCAAAAGAGATGTTTGGAGGCATGGAGATATATACTTGATGTATTCAGTAGAGTTGGACGGTGATCAAATCCCTAACATGTTGTTTTCTTTTTGTTTGAGTAAGTGGGAATTAGGTGTTCGACACCATCGAAGAGTGTCGAGAAAATTTTTGGTTTCCCACTATAACACTTCCCAAAAATGGGACCACACCACTATAGATGGATCTAGGTCTCAAATATTTTGAAAACCCATATAAGGTGAAAGGGAAATGACATCTCATTTTCCCCTCTATGTAATCATATGGGTGTCTTGGAAGTAATTGTAGCATTGATGATTTGGAAATTTTGAATATATGAGTTTTCCCCCTGTATTTATAATAAATACAATGGCATTTTGTGTTCATGACTAATACATTTTTGTAATTAGGAGTGACCATTGAGTGATGGAAGTATATTGAATTGTGTGATAAAGAGAGAAAGTGTCCTCGCATAGCCAACCTTGTTTGATTTGTGTGTAATTTTTGAAAAGGAGGAGAACCTTGTATGACTAATCCATTCTCATTTGATTATTTTGTTGAGAGAAGAGGATTAGACGATTATGTATGGTCATACTATATATTTTCCCTCTTTCGAGAAAGGGGAAATGTAAAACAATGTTGCTTGAGATAAAGTAAAGAGATGAGAGTATGCGAGAGATGATGTAATGTAGTGAATAAGATTTGATATCCGAGTAGTGTGATTTTTAATATTGAAAAGATTCATTGAAAAGATAAAATAGAACTTAGTATGTGTGTAATAGATTTTGACTCAGATTTGTAGGAGAAAAACCTATGCACAATCATATATGATGTGTGGTACAAAGTGTATTGATGTATCAATGAAAGTAGTCAAAGACATGATCACAACGCCACCAAAAATGTGTAAAATAGAGAATCAAGTCCCAAGATATGGTCCATGCCATTACAAAGTGGTGATTGGAGAATTAGGGTAGGTAGTAAGTTAGGTTGCTTAAATGTCAAACATGAATTTTGCTATAAATAGTAATGTGGAAAAGTAAAAAAGGTACTTTTCATTTTGTGTTTTCAAATGAGTTTGATAAGATCTTTGAGTATCGAATATGTCATGAGATAGAGAGGCCATTTTATCATGATGATGATGTGTACATTGTTTGGAGATTTTTTTGATATTTTTATTGATATATAATGATTTTTGTGTTATTAGATGTACTAATACAAGGTTTGGTTGTGTTATATATGTTTACAGAGAGAAGTATATGCATGAGAGTTATGTGGGCGTCGAACATGGAGAATTTTCTTGTTAGTCCCTGGATGACATGATCTAGGACTAGGTTATGGCATGTGGCGAGATTGGGGGAATTTCCCACAAATATGCATTTGATCATTGCATTGTGTGAGTAATGGAATGTGGATAATTGCACTTTTGGCTCCCAATAGGGGAGATGACTATGACATTTGAGGATTTATATCAAATTCATTAGCTACCTACTGTAGGTGAGAGGGTGTAGGTGTTATATTAGATATGACATACCACATGAGATGGGAAAAATAATGTTGGTTGGAGAGAGGTAGTATTAGAGAACCATCGATTAGATTGAGTTCCATTATGAGTTTAGATGTTTTGTGGTGAAGAAATATATTTGTGTATTATTGACATCATTTTTCATAGTGGATGGTGGTGGTGTGTCAATATAATATAGGATGTGGTGGATTTTTCACTTTGTAGAGGAATAAGGCATGCGGTATGAATGGGGTTGTTTTTGTTAGCCCATTTATACAAGGAACTATATAGGTTTTCATTAGAGAACCACGATGTTGGAATAATAACCATTACCTTATTATATGTGTTGGGCATATGATCACATTTTTTATCGTGTCAAAAATTGGTGGGCCACGTCTAGATTAGGTACCCGAGAAGGTTGCGGTAATGAGATGGGTCATGTCGGGGTGGTGGGGTTTGGACACTATGCCATATTGATCTATGTCAAATAGATTAGAACTATGAGATATCATCTAGAGAATTTACATGGATTACAAAAGGTGGTTAGAGGATTTCACATAGTTGTGGTGGATACAACACACTATGTGGCTAGAGGACCACTTTACTCACCGGGGGCGATTATTTCAAGTATGAGTGAGTGGCCCAAAAGTTTGGGATTATGCAGAAGGTTCCTATGGAATTGTATCCATGGAGCAGTCAAAACATGCGGCTTATAAATATGGAGATCATCTAGGGCTAACCCCAACCGAGCTCTTTTCCCCACTAGCTGAGGAGATGGACCCATTGGTTGTTTTGCGTGATAGAGATGATGCAAGCTATATACCGCAACATACACATGGTGGTGGGTGGAGACATGGTGGGTATTATTATTTCTCATTGTGGTTGGTGATCTGGGGTGATGTGGCACCCATAGGATTATGTGGTGTAGATATTCCTCTACCCATAAGAGTAGGATATGAGGGAGTGAGAGATGCCCCCCCAAAAAAATGTCGTGGCAATGGCGGGTTTGCGCAACATAATGTTATGTAATTTTTGAGTTGTGGTTAGTGATATCTATAAATAGTGTTGATGTGTTTGGTGATAATGTAGATATTTTGATGGTTATTGGAATACTATATTTTATGAATTTGTGTGTAAATTGCTATGGAAAATTCTAAGTGATGTGGTCATCTAGAGGTTTTCTTGAGCGTGTGGATGAAATTGTAGGTGATCATGCATATTTTTTTGATCTATTTATTTTTCCTACGACCACATGTATATTGTTACAATGTGAACGAGATGAGAAATTAGTAGAGTGTTTTTATAACCCAAGCCTTAGTTAGGGTCCAAGTTAGCGTAGGATCAACAATATTGGTGGAGTTACAACCTAGTATACACAGATCCTAGTAGAGAATGCAACATTGTGTGAGCAATTGTTGCATTATCTAGTGAGGTCATGTCTGAGACTTTGTGGAGATATAGGAGGATCCTCAAACTATTGATATCTTATATCCATTAAGAGTAGAGACGAGGACTAGTATATGCATGAAGGGCAATTCCCTCAAGCATATTGTATTTACCATTTTACAAAAACTCGAGTTATGTATATATATATATATATATATATAGAGAGAGAGAGAGAGAGAGAGAGAGAGAGAGAGAGAGAGATTTTCTATCACACAACAATTATGTTTGGTTATAGAATGTGTAGCATAGTGATGAGATGTATGGATGCATATGTTGATATCATGGTTATTAGATGTATGTGATTTTGTTTTGATGTTAGTATTTATTGCTTGATGTCATGATGTGTACATTGTTATCATTTGGATGATGCATATCAATTGTTGAAATTGGTGAGTAGTGTGTGTGATATGATAAATCACATGTATATATATATATATATATATATATACCATTTTACAAATATTTCACATGTGTGTGATATTCCCTGGCATATTGTATTTACCATTTTACAAAAACGAGTTATATATATATATATATATATATATATAATAATATATATATATATATATATATATATATATATATATATATATATATATATATATATATATATATATATAGAGAGAGAGAGAGAGAGAGAGAGAGAGAGAGAGAGAGAGATTTATTTTGTATCATGCAACAATTATGTTTAGATATAGAATGTGTAGCATAGTGATGAGATGTATGGATGTATATGTTGATATCATGGTTATTAGATGTATGTGATTTTGTTTTGATGTTAGTATTTATTGTTTGATGTCATGATGTGTACATTGTTATCATTTGGATGATGTATATCAATTGTTGAAATTGGTGAGTAGTATGTGTGATATGTAAAAATCACATGTAGATGTGATTAGAGCACATGTGAATTAGATTGGGTGTGTGAGTGTGGAATGGATTGTGTGAACATCGATGTGCATATAGTGATGATAAGTCATAATGGGTGGTATGTGTGCAACCTCCACATAAGTTATAATGATCATATAGGGAGAGGAAAAGTATTCTTAAGAAATAAGGGTGGTCCTTGTATATGTCATGAGAGACTTGGTGAAAAGGTAAAAATCGTAAGAAACATAGATAATAAGTGTATTATGTGGTTGATTGAAACATGTTGGTGAATAAAAAAGTGAGATAGGGATGGTTAGTCATTCTAGATATCGAAAAATGAACTGATATAAATTATACGCAAATATTTATCTTAACTAGACACATTGCATATGGTTTTTAAGAGGTTATATGAGTCATGTGTGTAAATTTTGGTATGAGCCTATATTCCTTGGAAAGCCACATGTATTTGGGATTTGTATGATGTGTTATTACTTTATGTAGATTTATCATGCATTTGGTGTCTTATTATGTAAAGATATATAACATGCCCAAATTTATTTTCATGTCATTTTATTTCATAATACCTAATGTGTGTTCATTGTCATTCATGTTTTATTTTATTAGCATGAAATATTTTCATGGTGGTCCCACTCTATTGATATTCTTGAGATATTTCCTTCACTTTTTATATACATGATGTGTTACTACTTTATGTAGATTTATCGTGAATTTTCTATTACTTATGGTGAAAAGATCCATATCATGCAGAAATTTATTTTCATGTCCTTCTACATGTTGCCATGATCTATAACATGCATTTATGGGGGCATGGAAATGTGATTGTTTCTTACATCCTTTGATTTGGATTGAAGTGTAACCCGATGGAAAACACACTAACAATGGTGCTTAATGTGTTGTAATAATCAAATTCACAATGAAATAGCTATGAACATAAACAATTCTTATTGCAATTCCAAATGGTTACAAATTAAAAACTCCGAGTAAAAAGAGATGTATGTCAGGAGATCTACCTCTTTATTCAAAACTAGCTACTTTATAGCTATACAAGGAGAATATGAAAAAAACTTGCTAAAATAGAATATGAAGGGTTTCATATGGGAAAAAATGCCATCCTTCATGGATGCCATTTATATCCACCTTAGGGATGGATTCGAAAATATAGAAGTGGAAAAATTTGAAATTTATCCAATTATTACTATTATTTTATTAACCCCTTATCGGGGTCATATCTTTTAGCTCGTTGACCCATTGTGTAAACCGAAAGAAGTATTGGAAAGAGCATGGAACGAGAATGGCATGGGAATATTAGATGAAATTTATTGTTTTTTTCATCACCATCATCAAAACTCTAGAAACACTCTGGAGACCCTCAAAATTGTAAAATACTAAAAGTTCTTTGAAAAACTACTAAAAATAGATTTCAGGACTTTCCAAAAATAGATTTTGAAAATCCCGATCTGGATCATCATTAAATATTTCCACATTGAGGCATGTTATTTCATGTGCTATATTTCTTCTACCATGCCCATAATGGACCATCTACCTCTTAACTTTGATTATATGTAGTGCACATGGGGAAACATGTTCTATCCTTGCAATGATTACATTCTTCCACTTTGGGCATATTATTTTTAGACTTTTACTTGATTATATCAAATTTTATGGATCATGAATCTTATCTAATTGAATTACATTTATCTTACCCACAAGGGTCATATTGTACTTATGCTTACATAGATTATAACATAGGCCCACATGGGGCATCTTACTATCAGTAGCTACATTACTTATACTTAGGCTCAGATTAGACAAATTTCTTATTATATATACGTTTTCATAATGATATCTTAATATGATTTACATCATTTATTTATTTTCACATCTTATATATGGTGTATGTAATTCCTTCTCTTGAGATATGCGAGTCATAAGTTCATCCCCCACCTTAAATGGAGGCATATATTCTTCTTATTTTATCTCCAATCCTACAAGATACTCTCTTTCTCCCTTACATGAAACCAATCACATGGTGATATACATATTCTTGACTTATCTCGCCATGAAAAACACATATATTTCCATCTTGGTCTCCCCACAAGACACGCGTAGATATTTTCAGATATAACATTGATTATAAGATGTGTATTTTACAGAGGTATTTTCACGTTTTCAGCATAATCAAGTGTATTTATTCCTTTTATATTTTTCCTAGATTAGTGCATTTCTTTGATTACGTATTTATATGGACACTAATTCACTTGTACATATTTGTATATGTTTTACGGGAATAAGTTTTCATATCATAAACATAAGAATATGGATATTTCTCAACCCTCTAATATGGATATCATGTGATAGCTCTTTCCTTTTGAATTTTTGTTTGCATTTCTTACTATATTGACTTTGAGAACTCTCATGGTGGTGAGACAAGTGAAACTAATTTATATTCATGTGATTGGTTTTATTTTGATATGTATGCAACCTCAAACATAAAAGTGTGTTTATTGATTACTAGTCAATATTAGGCTCTTGTTGGCATGTTTTCCTTGTGTTGTTTGAATTTTGATATGTTCCTTATGTTTTTTGACTTTATACACTTGTGTTTGCATCACCCTATTTGAATCTATCTTTCTTTCTTTGAATCTTTGTTATTTTTTATCTAACCATGTTTCCTCCCCCTCTTCTTGTTTTCTTTTTATTCCGCTATTTTCTCTCTCCTCTCTCTATTTCCTACTTTTGTCATTTTTACTAAACTATATTAGTATGGTTTAAGTGTTCTAGAGCCGTAACACTATGGGTCTGGATGCCCTTTTGTAGGCCCTTCCAACCTATGACTTGATTTCCTCAAGGTATATGGCCCTTCTTTATTGGTCTTTTGTCACTAATTGTTTGTTGGCATGCACATTAATGTGTGCCTTATTTTTCATCCTTTTTATCTAATGTTTTGTTGGCATGCACACTAATGTGGTTCTTCTTTGTCGGGTTTTTTTCAATAATTGGTTGTTGGCATGCACACCAATATGGTCATGATTTGAATTCAAGGAGCCTATAAATACATATGTATTTACTATATTTAGAACATAAAGAGAATGATTACAAGTAAATTTATTGAAAATGTAGAAGTTGCATATTTATTTTGAAGCATCCTAGTACCAAAACTAAAATTCAAGCATTTAGAGAAGAGCAAACAACATTTACTAATTGTTTTATTAATTGAAAGAATAAGGGTTGTGATACTTATATTACGATATATTGCTTGTTGAAAATCAATATAGATAC
Source organism: Taxus wallichiana var. yunnanensis (assembly GCA_018340775.1). Taxonomy (NCBI): domain Eukaryota; kingdom Viridiplantae; phylum Streptophyta; class Pinopsida; order Cupressales; family Taxaceae; genus Taxus; species Taxus wallichiana. The sequence continues at coordinate 912,863,210 of CM031237.1, read as the reverse complement.
ATGTATGTATGTATTTATATGCATTTGTATATATACACATATACATATATACACGTATACACACACACACACACACACACACACACACACACACACACACACACACACACATATATGCACATACATACATACATATGTATGTATGTTTACATTTATATGTATATATACATACACATACACATACACATACACATACACATACACATACACATACACATACACATACACATACACATACACATACACACACACATACACACACACATACACACACACATACACATACACATGTGTTGGGTTTCAAATTTGTACTTTAGGTGAAACCACAGTCAGGGGACAAACAAGTCCCTCCTCTTTGATGGGAGAGGTTCCCTTATTGAAAGCCAGAAACAAGATTATTTACAAATCTGCAACTTTCATAAAATGTGGTCTTCTGACATATGAAAATGCGTTTTCTCCAAGGAAAAATACCAGCACAAGAGTATGGAAGAATGAAGGGGAAAAAGAAGGCAGAAGAAGACAATACTTTCAGGGAAAATAGATTGCAGAAAGAACCCCTAATTGCATTGGATAAATGAATTACATACAAGAATCATTCACGTTTTTACCATGTGCAATCACACAGACACAAAGTTCTCACAATTGCATTTTGAGGAATACAAAGTCTCTTATTTTCTATTTGATTAAATGATTCACAAAACAGAGTAGAGGGAGAGAGGGAAACATAGGAAAAAGAAAAATAAGCTCTTGTATTGATTTTTCGGTTCAAAATTATAGTCTTCACTTATCAGAATTTCCAACCATGACAATGACTTCCAGAGCCCATCAAATAGCTTGTGAAAAGTGGTTACAACTTCTTCCAGGTGAGAAAAATGGTTTTTAAACAGATTTCATCCTTCGTGCCCTTTCAAAATCATCCATTCGCGAAGAAAAACCATGGTGAAAAACCAACTGGCGCAAACACACAAACATTTCTTTTTATTTGCTAGTTTTGATATGAACCGTGGGCTATGATTAGAAATAGGATCGCCATTCAATTTTGAGCATTTTGACCTTTTTTACAAAAAGTCACAAAATCACATTTACCTCTGCCAGCCTGCAGCTCTAACTCGATCTAGACACGTGGCGCAATCTAGTTGGAAGCGGGTGCGTGGCTCTCTTCTGAACAATTTCACCTTTTTTACAAAAAGGCACAAAAACTTATTTTCCTCCGCCGCCCCACTACTCCGCATCGGCTCTTTGGACATGTGGCGGCCTTATATTCATTGCGGGTCCTTCAGAAAGTGGCTTACCTTAGCACTTTTTAACTTTTTGGTAAAAGGCACAAAACTTTGAATTTCTCCATCGCCTGAAGTCCGATCCTCCTTTTGGACACGTGGCGGCCTTTGCATGATTGCGGTCCTTAGGGGCTTTTGTTCTAATTCTCCCCACGGGCTCACGGGTCAAATTTTGCCATCTTAGCTTTTTGCAAGAAAAATCAAAGTGCACAAATATCCCGCAGCTCCGCTAGTCCACCAAAGGGAAAATTTTCCAACTTAGGCCCGTCGAGCCATAACTCAAAAAGTACAAAGAGTTAGGAGGACTTCTTTACCTTTTTGGAAAGGGGAAGAAATTTCCCATCTAATGAAGTGATTTTCATGAGCCCTCCAATTCTTAGAAATTTTCAAATTCAAAATACCTCTTTTCAAGTATACTTTAAGGGCACCAACTCAAAATTTTGTAATTTTAGACTTAGAAATTAAAGGGAAATTTGAGGGTGACAACAATAACTAGCTCTTTCTGGGGATGACTTGGCTTGAAACAAAGGCACAAGGAAAGATCAAGAACAACAGACCAACTCTGGGAAATGAAGACTAGTGCCTTATCCATTGGGCGATAGAGTCAAGAGGCAAGACCAATACAAGACAACACACACAAGGTAGGAAAGGAAACAAACCAAAAAGGAGGACCCAAAACAAACACCCCACACAACAAGGAAGAAAAAGGAAACAAACAAAAATAGAGACTATACACAATGTACAAAGGAACTTCCTAATCTCCTAGGACTTGAACAACTTTCAAGATTGCCCACTATAATGGAATGAGAGAGAAGATCCATCTATGTAACTCAAATAAAAGAGTTCTCACTAGCAAAATGCCTCGATCTTGAAGGGGCCAAGCCAAAGTGAGTCAAACTTACCATGGATTCCTCAAGGCTCATGTCTCTTATCCCATAGTAACACTGTGTCTCCCACCTAGAAAGCTCTGGATTTGGCTTTCTTATCAAACAAAGCCTTCACTTTCAACTGATGGGTTGTTATTCTATCAACCACCTACAATCTATCTTCATTCAACTTTTGGAGATACATGATTCTCTTGTCTAGAGCACTGTTGAAGCTTGAATCTTCAATAGTTTTCATCAAATGCAAAGCTAACAACTCCACCATCACTGGCAGTTGAGCTTCCACACCATACACTACTTGGAAAGGAGACATTCCAATGGCTCTCTTAGGTGTAATCCTATCAGCCCAAAGTGCATCATATAATTTCTTATGCCAATTTCTTTGAGAATCATTCACAAGTTTCTTGACAATGGTCACCAAATTATTGTTTGTTGATTCAGCTTGTCCATTCCCTTGAGGATAATAATCAGAAGAGTGAGCAAGAGATATTCCATATCCATAAAAAAATCCATTATCTCAGCAGAGGAGAAGTTAGAAGCATTATCAGTCACCACTTTGTTTGGAATTTCAAATCTTATCAATATGTTTTCTTTTATGAAGTTACATACTACTTCAGAAGTAGTACTCTTGACTGGGATGGCTTCCACCCACTTGGTGAAATAATCCGTGGCAGTCAACACATGAGTATGTCTAGCACTTGAAGATGGATTGAGAGTTCTAATGAAATCCAAACCCCATTGTTGAAAGGGCTCCTCAATCACCACTGGCTTGAGAGGTAAAGCAGCAAACCTTGGTCTTCCAACAAACATTTGGCATGCTTCACATTTACTCACCCACTTTGATGCATCTTGGAATAGAGTGGGCCAATAATAGCCAACATAAAGGATTTTGTGAGTTGTTACAGAGAAAGGAGAAATGCCCCCACAAGCTTGATCATGAAAAGCAGAAAATAATTTCTTTTGTTGCTCTTTATCTACACATTTTAAAAACCTTCCATCTACACCTCGTTTGAAAAGAGCATTTTCCCAAAGAACATACTGTGCAGATCTAAGTTTGATGGCTCTTTTTTCTTTTGCAGTCAAGTGAGATGGGCATTCACCATAGGTTAGAAAATGAGCAATATCAGCATACCATACATTTGTCGAGCTAAGAAACAAAACCACAGGAAGATCTGCTTCATCTTTGGACAATGTTTCATTAGCACCTTCAGCAATGAGCTCACATAGGCCCTTACCATGAACCAACTTGGTTGGCTTGATATCTAAATCATATTCTTGCACTTTTTCCACCCAATTACCTCTCTTAGTTCCAAATTCTTGTTATGTGAGAATCGATTTGACACTTGTATCAGGCACAAACACAACAACATGAGAATTTAGAATATAAAATCTGAATTGTTTAACAACTTTTGAAACAACAAAAGCATGTTTCTCCATCATGGCATATTTCAGTTCGTGGGCTTTCAAAATGTAGCTCATGAATGCTATGGGAAATTCGTGATTTTTAGCATTTTTTTGAGTTAAAAACAACGGCCAAAGTGTTTTTAGTGGCATAGAAATATATAATAAAATCTCTGCTGAAGTCTGGACACACCAAAGTGGGAGTATTTGCAATGGATTTTTTGATATCTTAAAAGAAAGCTTTCCTTCAGAGGACCAGCCAAAAGTCTACTTCCCTTTCATCATGTGGGCAATGCTCATAGTAAGCTCGGAAAAATCAAGTATGAATCTCCTCAAGAAATTAATCTTACCAAAGAAGGAATGAACACCTTTCTTACTCGTGGGAAGAGGAATCTGCTGTATGGCCTGAACTCTTTTCGGATCAATTTTGATTCCATATTTTGAGACAATGTGTCCCAACAACTTACCTTGGTTACACAAAACACGGACTTCTTAGGATTCAAAGAAACTCCGTGCTCTCTACATTTTTGTAGAACTTTTTCCAGTGTTGAACATGATCTGCTCCGATTTTTGAAAAGACAGTCAAATCATCCGGGTATACCACGATGCATTTCCCTTTCAAACTACCAAAATCTAGATCCATAGCCCTGCGAAAAGTAGCACCAACGTTAATGAGTCCAAAAGGAATTCTCTTGTAGGCAAAAGTGCCCGAGGAGTGGTAAAGGCGGTCTTATGTTGATCTGCGGTGTTTACTTTTACTTGGTTGTACCCTAAGAATCCATCCAACATTGATAACATCTCTGTGCACATGACAGTAGCACTTGATCCATCATGGGA